>JACEFZ010001428.1:0-53717 GCA_014155875.1 Cepaea nemoralis
GGCCCCTTTTAAATTTTTGACTGCTATCCTCAGTCTAACCTGCAGAGCAGCAGGTTGTGTCTATCTTAGTCTGGTCCCCTATCCCATAAGCTGTCCGATAGTGTAGTTTTTCATCCATCGGCAAGCAAATGGGGTCGATGGGACACACAAGCTCCCCCACCGCAGCAAGGTGGAGACACATAGGGGGAGGTGTTAGGTCTAATGTGTGTATGTGTGTGTGTGAGAGAGAGAGAGAGAGAGAGAGAGAGAGAGAGAGAGAGAGAGAGAGAGAGAGAGAGAGAGATAAAATGTGTGTGAGGCAGAAAGAGTACATGTAAGACAGAGAGAGGGAAAGAGAGATCATTTCTGCATCTCGTGTAAAGTCAGAATTGAATCATGATTTGCTTTTCATATTTCCCAGCAGCTCCGGTGAAAGTGTGTGTGTGTGTGTGTGTGTGTGTGTGTGTGTGTGTGTGTGTGTGTGTGTGTGCGTGCATGCGTGCGTGCGTGAGAGAGAGAGAGAGAGAGAGAGAGAGAGAGAGAGAGAGAGAGAGACACACACACACACAGAGGGAATGAGAGAAAGTGTCTATAAGACACACAGAGTGTGAGACAGAGAGAGAGTGTGTATGTATATATATGAGAGAGAGAGAGAGAGAGAGAGAGAGAGAGAGAGAGAGAGAGAGAGAGAGAGAGAGAGAGAGAGAGAGAGAGAGAGAGAGAGTTTGTGTGTGTATGAGATAGAGAGAAATCATGTTTACACCACCTCTAAATTGATAATTGAATCATTATCATGTACCTTTTATAGAAGGGGAAGTGCTTAACTAAGTTAATAAATTCAATAAGCGTGACAGAGATTAAAAGCAGAACAGACCAAATAAAAGCTGCATTTCAAAAAAAAAAAAAAAAAAAATGTACTCCTTTGCTCTTGTTTTTGGTTCAGTGCAAGTACAGAATGCAACATACCCTTGAGTGATCACTCAGCGATCAACTTAAATAAGCTCAGCTGAGCTTGATGAGCCTTAGGAAGGAGCATATTTTATTTATTTACTTTGTGCTTCTGAAGTGTTACTGCTGGTCTACTGTTCCACCCTCTGACGGTTCAAATAAAAGTCCAATTCAACAATTCAGAATGCTAATATAATTAGAAGCAGTGATGACTATATTGTTGTAACAAAACGTCTTTCTGCATTCACTGTTGGTACAGTGAAAAGTTCCATCAAACGATAACATGAATGATGTAGAACAGCGCGTACTTTGTTGTTGTCAAACATTGATAGAAACAGTTGGCCTCCAGAGAATAATTTGTAATTTCAACAAATTACTCCGGTAAAACCATTAACTCTGGTCAAACGTTTATGTAATAACACTAAAAAATCCATCTACAGAAGAGATGTAAATTATTCCAGGAGTTCGCGTGCACATCTAGAAGACATCACTGTGTTATGTCTTGAGATCGATGCTTGAGCAAACACCGACAACTTTTCTCGCCACCTTTTCCGCTGCTGTTCAGTTATGGGAACAACTTCAGCACAGACAAATCAGCCATCACTTAGGCAGGTGAAAAGGAGGCGAAGTGAGGAGGACAGTTGTGAAGTCAATAAGAAATCCAAAGCAATGATTGAGAACAGCAAAGGTGATGATGAAGACAAAGAGGAAGATATCTGTTCTATTTGCTTAGAGGCTTGGTCCACTGGTGGTGATCATCGTGTGGCATGCTTGAAATGTGGCCATCTGTTTGGACTCAGCTGCAATGTCAAGTGGGTCGAGCAGGCACATTGTTGTCCACAGTACAAGGCTTCAACCAAGAAAAGGGACCTGAGGCACATCTTTGTCCGTAAAATCACAGCAGAAGATACATCACAGGCTTCTCGAAGAGGAAAGGGCGTCCAAGAGAAACATAGAACAGAAAGAAGCCATGGCTAGGAAAAAGTTGGAAATGCAAGCAAGTGATATAGATGATCTCAATGCTGAAATCAACCAACTGAAAGTCCAGCTGTCAGATAATGGAGGGTGTGTTTTGTCACAGGTTGCTGTTCAGCCTACTCCATTGACCAGCATTTCTAGCAATCATTCTGTGAACAACAAACGTTTTCGTCTACTCCAGAGGGTGACAATTTATCTGGAAGGAAACTGTCGAGTGTTTGATCGTTGCAACGAACTAGGCTTGCTGGTTGCCTCACAGAAGTCACCGAACGCTTTGTTTCGAGGTTTTGGTATTAAGATTCTTACGAGGGACTTCAGGCCGCTGTCATACCAGCCTCGTCATTCAGCTCCAATTAGAGACATGTGCTTCCGGCCCCATGCCTTTGATGGCTTGTTGTTGAGCTGCAGGCTTGACAAGTGTTTGCAGCTGACCAGCGTCACCACTAAAGCTGTTGTCCAGAAATACCCTGTCAACAGATGCGGTATGGTGCTGCGCTTGGGGCACACAAAACAACAACTTGTTTTATGCAGGCATGGAGAGAGATCTCGTCAGAGAATTTGATATCAGACGTACAGACTCCCATGTTTAGGATGTACTAGACATTGGTGGAAGTCCCATAACCAGCATCCAGTATTGAAATGGGCAGCTTCTTGGAAACAATCACCAGGGATTGCTGATAGCGATGATTTATACGTTGTGAAGAGAAACCAGAGTAAACATAACATCTGTTTAGACAGACGCTGCCTAGCAGATAAAGAAATAAATAATTTACTAAGTAATATATATTACACAACAATTTAGTGTCTGAAATTGCAAATAATAATCAAAAGTGTGTAACTTTTGTTATAATGATAACATCCAACTGATACAAACCAAAATATGAATAACATTTCTACAGGAATAAACATTTACTTCTCTTGCAAATTAGCTATCAGTTCAAATTTAGTGAAATCTATAATTGTTCCCCTTGATTGCTAAATTACAAATATAGTGAAATCTATAATTGTTCCCCTTGATTGCTAAAGCCGAAATATTACTTCAACCTGGATGGAATTATTCCCATTGTAATATAAAAGAATTAAAAACATTTGCATATTCTTTACAGGGCGTCGCATCAACACCAGCATTATTTGCTGTTGTGATATCTTGGCAAGTTTACGTTCAGTAGTTTTCCATTGCTTTCTGAACGACCGGCATCCATACCATTTCGTAAAAAACCAACGCAAGACGGTTTGCTGCCAAATCGTCTGTAGCTGCGTTTCGAAAGCGGGTATGCGGGAACTGCGCCCGTAACCCCTTCACCTCGAAGCCAAAAAAAAAATATTCGTACTAATAAACCATTCTGTTCACAACATCTTTTTAAGGCTGGTGTTTAGCTTGTCCTCTGATGTTCACATCTGTTTTTCTCTTTTAGCCTCCATTCTAAAACAATTCTTCCCAATCTTGACACATCATCATCATGTGTGTCACACGTCGTTCTAGATGATAATATCACGAAGTTCTTACGATGATATGTTCATGATATTGTCGTGTGATGGTCGTTGTATAGGTAACGATACTCATGGTGTGTCAATGGAGATATCTAACTGTCTTGCAATATAACTCACTGTCATCAAGCGCTGCTACAGGCATTACGGGATAAACTTCTCTCGCACCACACAAAAAGATTTGTCAGTCGTACGAGAGGAATTGATTACACATTTTTTTGCCACTGGCTCTTACAATACATCAAATGCACAAAACTGTCTCTAATGAATCACACATGAATACACAGAACTTCCTATCACTAGTCGTCCCTAGCCCTACTGCTAAATCTATCTACTCATCTAAAGAAATACGCATCGACTCTAAGCGATGTGTTCCATACAAAGTCTGTCCCCCGTCTGCCAGTTCTCCGCATGCTGATTACACAGTACGCGGAAGGACCTCGTGCACACTTCGGCTTTTGCGTGCTACACGCTTAGAGTAGTAGCCTACTCTTGAGTTCTATTCTAGTTCTTGGTGTCTATCACGTTGAGGTGATTATACCGTGACCAGAGTGCTTACTCTCTGGTTGACACTCCCGTGTCTCATGAGAGAACTGTTTGACAGTTCCCCTCCCTATCTACTCCCTACACCTACCCTGCCCTCATGTTGGGGCACTGGGTTACCTCTAATCTACTTGAGGTAGACCACTCATTCAGGGTGGTCTTCCCTCCTATCTATTTTAGTCTTTGACACACACCCTCCCCTCCTGTGTTGCGTTACAAACTTTGACTCATGGTTGTGACGCAAGAGGTTTCTAAAAATTAGTGTATCTAATTTTTTGTCAAAGACTACTGATAACTTGGTTCTGGGTAACTCAATAGACCTCTACTGACTATTGTCACAATGTAGTATTACTTTACTTGGCTACTGGTGATCGCCACAAACTTGTCTGGTTGGCGTGAGCCCTCTTCTCAATCGCAATATTATATTTATTAGAGGTTTGTCTGAACCGGACCATTGTCTTATAAGACCTGCCCTCAAATAGCAAATTAACTCACTACCCATACAAAGTTGACTTTCTTAGGGTCAACACACGAATTGCTTCATGTCCCCCATATAATATTAAACAACCTTTGCACAAGCTGTGTGCGACAGGCTTTACCTATCTCGCTTCCGCGTGTAAAGTTATCTTTCACTGTTTAGTTAGTGTTTCGTTGTCTATTGTGTCCCCTGACCCGGAGTTATCTTCCCTTGTTCTAAAATGTATGTACTTTACATGTTTGTTTTCCTGGTTGTTTGCGTGTTTGGATGTAACTAATAATATAATTTACCTTCTAACGTGTGTGTCTGTCTATAATTCGTATGTAAGTTAGTTTTCAAGTGCCATAATGCGGTTAAATGTGGCCACAAACAAGTGTATAACACTAATTCGTGACTACGTTTCCGTCTTATGAGACTTAAAATACTTTCTCTAAGATCTACACTAAACTACACACAACATATTCGAGACAGCATATTTTAACATTGAAAGCAAGAGCTTGACGCAGACAAATAATAAAAAGTCGCGCTGAGCGGCAGAAAAAATCCGCTGGTTGTCTTCACTCTCCATTGTATATTTTCCATTTTCTCTCACTTTCACACTTCTGTCACACATCTTTTATTCTCCCAATTATTTAAAAACCTTGAAGTGACACTGTACAAGTTTGGCTCAGTTTGAAAAGAGTTGAGCTTAATGACTGTGCGTAACTTACTGCACGAGTCATGTATTTACAAAATATTTACATGGATGAAATAGGGTTGATAGTTTGTACCCTGGTAATACTAAACACTACATTCTACTGAAATACTAATACTAATTCTATAAATATATATATTCTAATTTGTTGCACAAGATTAACCTAATTTAAGGGAAGTAATCTAACTAATTAAAAAAATGAAAATGATGTGAGATGAGTTATGTACCTTTCTGAACTGAGTAATGTGAAATGTAACAAAATTATAAATAGGTTATTTGAAAAAAATGTTTTAATGTCTAAATGAAAAACTATGATTGATAATTTTACTATACATGGTGTAACTGATGTATGTTGCAATGTCTAATTTTTTTATCCTATAAGGTATAAACTACTTTTAATTCTAAAGGATGAGGTTGTTAAAGTGTTTATCGAGATGGAATGAAATAATGTGAAATGGAATGAACTAACTGGTACTGTTCCTATCTAACCTTTTTATCCTCGTCTTTAATTAGCTGTTATTAAATTTACAATTACCTTATTCTAAGTCAGTGGGTAAATTAGTGATTTATCTAAACTACAAAAAAAAAATTCTATCATATTCCCTAATTTTATTCTATATCTATATTAAAGTAACTAATCTAACTATAATTTATCACTATATTAAAAACATGTTATCATACATATCACAATAAATAAATATATATACATGGTATTTAACTACCTCAGGTTAGTGGTTGCCATAACGTTCAGAAATTGCTTTTGTTGGCACAGTTCATAGTTACACACTTGTCCTGGGTATATTAAATAGACTACTCAGTCATACTTGTGTCATGGGTATTTTTCCACTTGTAGAGTCCGATGGTGTCGTAGACATGTATATTCGTGTCTGTTATTTATGCATTGTTCTGACACTGTTCTTCCATGATTAACACAGGTGATTCACCGGAACACAAATGGAGCATAGTAAGTAACGAGCTGTCTATGTACACACGGTGATTCACTTGTTCTTGGAGCACAGTTCTTTTTCTGCTGTTTATGGACACATGGTGATTCACTGTTATTAGCACACAGTCCTGATCATGATGTCTATGTATTACATAGGATATTTTATACAGGATATTTTAAGTGTACTAAATTACATTATCTTACACTACATTTTCATGTGGAGTATCAGGTATTTCTACCTCAGATGGTCGACTGAGGGTATCAGCAAGAATGTTGTCCCTACCCTTAATATGCTCTATACTAAAAGTATAATTTTGTAAAATTAACGACCACCTGTAGATGCGGTCATTGCGATGCACCCCACTTTGTATGACCGTGATTGGGGAGTTGTCGGTCTGTACTACGAAGTGATTACCCGCTAGAAATCGATGTAACTTCCTTACTGAATAGATGACACTTAGGGCTTCCAACTCTGATATGGAATATCTGGACTCAGCCGGTGTGATCTTGCGGCTCACGTAGCAAATTGGATGGAAGATGCCATCGTAAAACTGGCCTAGTACTGCAGCGATGGAAATCCTGCTGGCATCTGTCCTAAGATAATAAACGAGCCTAGGATTAGGCAAACGCAGAATTGGTACATTACTAAATAGGAGTTTCAATTTTGACAATGCAGAAATTAATAATGCATCTTTGACATCTAATTTTACCGATGCTTTCAAAACATTTGAAAATACACTCGTGATTTCAGCTAAGTTCAGTATGAACTTACTATAGTAATTTACTAAACCCAAAAGGCTCCTGACCTGCTTCTTTGTTGTAGGCATGGTCAGGTTCATAATTTTAGTAACAATTCTATTGTCAGTTTTTAGTTGTCCTTGTGAAATGACATGACCCAAAAAATCAATTTCTTGTAGGCCCAGTTCAACTTTGCTAGGTTTGACAGTGAGACCGAAGAGTCGCAACCTATCGAGGACATGTCTGAGTTTCAGTAAGTGTGTTGTCCAGTCATCTGTATGGACACAAATATCATCTATATATGTCACCGTATTCGTCACTCCATGTAGTAAATCTCTAGTTAAGCGTACGAAAGTGGCAGGAGCGTTACAAAGTCCGAAAGGAAGAAAACGCCACTCGTACAGACCTAAAGGTGTTGAGAATGCAGTAAGATGGATGGATTGAGTCTGCATAGGGACCTGCCAATATCCATTAGTAAGGTCTAATTTAGAGAAGATTTTAGAGGTGGACATATCAAGAATAAGATCTTCGCAGGAAGGAATTGGTTCTGCGTCGATCTTAGTGACATTGTTGAGTTTTCTATATTCCACACAGAGACGAATTGTGGAGTCTTTTTTCTTGACCAAGACGATTGGAAAGGAGTACTCAGATGTAGATTTCTGGATGATTCCACTAGCTTCTAAATTAAGAATTTCCTTATTTAGACTTTCTCTGTAGCTAAGTGGGATAGAGTACGGCCTGCATTTGATAGGCTTAGAGTCCGAAAGAAGGATGGAGTGCTCGATCCTGTCCGTCCTACCTGGAATGTCGGAAAATATGTCCTTATACTCTGTTACTAACCCTAATGTCTGTCGTCGTTGCTCTTCTGTTAGTCCCGGTTCTAACTGTATAGAATCTAATGTCGTAGTCTTGTCTACAATTGGAACAGGTAGTTCCATCCCGTCGTCGTCTACCTGATTCAGTACGGTGGTGGTGCTAAGTGAGTTTTCTGTATGCTCACTAAGTGTATGCATATCGTCGGCCTTGCCAGTCTCGCTAACTAGTGTAGTTGCGTTGTGTATGTCTGTCGTCTCATCAATAGGTGTGGGTGCATTATGTTCGTCTGTCTCTAGTTCTGTCTCTTGTCGTGAAAAGTAGGGTTTCAACATGTTGATATGAAATATCTTTAAGTGTCCGTTTATCGATATTTCATAATCGACATCCGAAATGTTTCGTACCACTTTGAATGGCCCTTGGCATGAGGTCAATAATAAATTACGTTTGTCTGGGAGTAAAAGTAGTATGTCTTGATCTAGTTCAAGATTAATAGTCCTAGTTGGTGATAGTAACAGTAGTCTTTCCTCCTGTAGTGTGTCTTGGTGTTTAATAGTATCTGCTCTGGTTGTTGCATTTGCTGCATTTAATTTTTCCCATGCAGCTATTTCTTTGTTAGTGCAATGCTTCAATTGGGGTAAGCATCCCAAAATTAAATCAGCACAAGGGTTATCTAAAATAGCACATGTAAAGGTACCAGAAAGGAAAGGAGTGTTTATACGGGCTCTTGCCAACGGGTAAATTTCGATATTACCCGAAAAGGTTCGGCATTTAATTGAGTCTCCTGTATAATCATTTGGATTCACAAATTCCTTTCTAAGACCGATAAGAGTGCTTCCACTGTCAAACAAACATTGGCATGGTATTTCATTGACCATTGCATTGTGGAACACCAAATTGCCTCTGGAGGCCAATGCTGCATTTGCACTCTCACTGGAGAATGGTACTGTATGTCCACATTCTAATTTTCCGTCTGCATGAAACTGGTGACATCGTTCACAACTGTCAAAGCTTAAAATATCGTTTACACAACAAACATCTTCAGATTGATTAACAGGTAATTCATTCTCGACCTCACACTCAGTCTCACTCCCACTATCAGAAGATGTATCAATTAACATTGCACTGTTGGTCTTCATTCTTTGGCGGCCTAGGCACTTATTGGAATAATGCCCGTAGCTAGAACAGAAGAAACATTTGACTGCACGCCTGTATGCACTTCTCTTGTTTTGTTATTTCTTAATGACCATCTCAAGATGTGTCGGATAGTTTGGTGATTTATCACACATAGCGTAAGTCTCATGAAACATTTGGCAATACATACATTTAGGCAATTTTTGATCTTTCTTGTCGACTCTCTGAAATGGTTTTTTATTGCTAGGATAGCTTTTAGGTTGGTCTTTAACAAAAGAGACTATTTCAGAGTCGATGTTTGATGTTTTAAAAATTTCCCTATTCGAGGAAAAATATGCGGAGCCTTTCTTCTCGAATTGTTCTATTGTTTCGATGTCTGACTGCTGCAGGCACTTAGCGAACGGAGATGGGATTGTGGATATGACTTTATCCATGGCTATTAAATTTTTAAGTTTTTCAAAGTCCTTTCCTATTTTTGCTGCACCAAGCCATCTATTCAGCACGCTTTGGACATTCGAGACATAATCGATGAACGTCTCACTCGGTTTTGGTTTTAAGTTAGAAAATTGCACTTGATACCCAGGGGCATCAAGTAAAAAATGTTGCATTATCCTATCGTGAATGTACTGATAGTTAGATCTAAGATCAGTTGGTATTGATTCAATAACTTTAAGGGGCTCCCCACTGAGGTTTTTCTTGTAGATCATGGCCCACATATCGATTGGTACTTGATGGTATTTAAGCTGATATTCGACATTTTCTGTCCAAGCTGATATGGAATCTTCTTTACAGAATGGCTTAATAATATGTTTGTATTTATTAAGTTTATTCTCTTCTTGCTGACTCTTTAGTTTTGTAGTGGAGATCTCTAAGTGTGAATCTACTTCCATACCTTTCATCTTTAACTGTGTCTCTGATTCAATCTGTATTTGTTTTTCTTTCACTCTTGCCATTTCATCTATCTCTCTTTGCTTAACTCTCTCTCCTGATCTAATTGTTTTTTGCTTTAATTCTCTCTCCTGATCTAATTGTTTTTGCTTAATCTCCTTATCTTGTTCTAACTGTTTCTGTTTTGTTTCTAACTCTTTTTGTTTAATTTCCTTATCTTGTTCTAATTGTTTCTGTTTAGTTTCTTCAGCTAATTGTGCCATCTCTTTTTGGTGTTGTCTCTCACGTGCACGTTCATCTTTATCCGCATCTTTTGCTTCCTAAATTTTTGATCAGCATATTGCTCTAATTCCTTTCCGGTGTGTCCTAATTCCTTGCCTGCTTGTATGTAATCAGCTAAAGTTGACATGTTGTTGGATAATTAGCTAGAGTTGATAGGCACTCACATATTTATTCAGGAATATTTAGATATGTTAAGATTTTAAATGCCTGTGTACAAAAAATATTCTTAGATTATACCCTGAAAAAGAGATGCATTATTAATTATATTGCATTCAAAATACTTTGGGTATACTCATCTTAACAATCCAGAACAATCAGGTACAATCGTTTGGCACCTCAGGTACAAATGTTTGGCACCTCGACATACACCTTGCGTTACTCCTTTACTTAGCTCTTGTTATACCTGGTTTACAAGAGCATCAAAAATTAACCATTTGTAAACGACATATGACTTTAGACATTTGTTTGACAAATTACAATCACATGCCCCCGGACAACACAATGTGGTATAGTTAAATAGTAAATGTCACTGTCCTGTCTTCGTTCTAATGTCTTCTGCGTTCCCTAACTATTGCTGTTTAATTTATGATAGTGCTGTGCAGACCGAAACCTATTTGCATAAAGAAAGTAGTGCCATCGTGACGGTAGAAAATAGAATATGTTCACAAATAAATAAATAAATGCTTTAAAATATATATAAAGGAAATAATAATGTTCAAATTAATAAATATATTCAATAAATAGCTTGTATAAACAAATAATATTCAATATACTTCAAAGATTCAGGCGAGCAGCCGCTTGGCGATTTGTAAACAATCTGTCGCTGCTTGCCACTGGCGTAGGACAGCTGTTTGTCAACCGCGATACGTCACAGGCGCAGCGCTATTTTTAGATTGCAAAAATCGATATTGTCGCCGGCTCATTATTTTGTGTATCGCTCCGCCGTGAATCATATTTCATAAATACACATAAATAAACAAATAATTGTAGAAATAAATGATGCAAGACTATAATAATAATACTTACAAATCAGATGAAAACATGTTCATAAAGCACAAAACATTTGAATAAGCATCAATAACGTTAATCGGTCACGATGGGCACAACTCGCATTTCGTTCTAGTCTGCACACGCCATTTTACACTAACACAAATTAAACCCTGTGATTAACTGACAGTAATACTATTTTAGAGCCGTGGGTGAGTGTTTTAGCTTGAACAATTGTCCAAGCCACACTTCTGACACCACTTTTATCCTAGCCTGTCATCAAGCGATGCTACAGGCATACGGGATAAACTTCTCTCGCACCACACAAAAAGATTTGTCAGTCGTACGAAAGGAATTGATTACACATTTTTTTGCCACTGGCTCTTACAATACATCAAATGCACAAAACTGTCTCTAATGAATCACACATGAATACACAGAACTTCCTATCACTAGTCGTCCCTAGCCCTACTGCTAAATCTATCTACTCATCTAAAGGAATACGCATCGACTCTAAGCGATGTGTTCCCTACGAAGTCTGTCCCCCGTCTGCCAGTTCTCCGCGTGCTGATTACACAGTACGCGGAAGGACCTCGTGCGCACTTCGGCTTTTGCGTGCTACACGCTTAGAGTAGTAGCCTACTCTTGAGTTCTATTCTAGTTCTTGGTGTCTATCACGTTGAGGTGATTATACCGTGACCAGAGTGCTTACTCTCTGGTTGACACTCCCGTGTCTCATGAGAGAACTGTTTGACAGTTCCCCTCCCTATCTACTCCCTACACCTACCCTGCCCTCATGTTGGGGCACTGGGTTACCTCTAATCTACTTGAGGTAGACCACTCATTCAGGGTGGTCTTCCCTCCTATCTATTTTAGGTTTTGACACTCACCCCCGCAGTGCATATTCACCAGTCATTAAACAAGATTCCGTTGGCGCACATAATCCTTTATTACAGAAATAATACGGACAGACGGAACATGTTTATACATCCAGAAATAATGTAATCCATAGAATATAAATATCCTCCTCACAATTTAACCAGCACACATCAATGCCTTCTCAAGCCTGCTTCATATCAAATCCACCAGACATTTAGTCCAGCTACTATCCACGGCTGGATTCCTACAATACAACCCACACATTGGGTCGGAGCCACTGCTCAACTATGCAACCCACTCTGGGATTTGGCCCTCACTCCCTATAGAACCCACTCTGGTTCAGGCCTGTCCTCACAACTAGGAGAACAACACAACACGGAGATCTCTAACTCCGCTTCTCCTTAGAATACCGACCAGTTCGGCATCTACACATTAACTGTCCTGAAGTCCCTTGACTTCACACAAAACTAAACTGTCCTTCCCCCATCCCCTGGGGTCCACGCTCACCCTTCCCATTATTTCTCAGGACTGGCTGTTTTCTCATAGCCAGGTCAGTCACTTTACTGTCTCCCACTTTCATCTCCATTCTTTCTCATGCCCGGTCACTCAACTCAATGTCAATGACCCAGGCTTATGTCATCACCCCCCTCTTAAAAGAAAACTTCGTTTTCAAATATTGGGAGACTAAAACTTACTAAACATGTGACCCAGACATATTGCCTGGGTAGCCCTAAGTATGGCTGCACCTTACTCTAGCTACCACACTACATAATACATCAAATGCTCATAGTATACTCCTATATTCGTCACACATAAATACAACCATCTTTCTATCTTGTGTACCAATGCATGAACTAATACATAACATAATAATAATACATCATAGGAAAGCATTATACTCATGTACTCACAGGTCTCTTACTACTTTACGACCACACAATACTGTTTGTGTACCGACCCTATATCAGGTGGTTCTGTTCTTGCATGAACCCTCCTCTGATTCCTGTCGATGCTGTGTCTACCTTTCATGTACCCATGACTCATGGTACCTCTACAATTACAACATCTGTTTGCTATCCCTAGCCCTGGGTCAGTAATGTCGCGAACACTCTTTTGCCCTGAGTCAACTTTCCTATCTGCATATTGCACCGTTACACTTGCGTCTCTGTTTAGTCTGAACTCTTTATTCAATCTTGGCCCATGTATCTGGCACCTTGCTTTCTGCTGCATACGCCTTATGCCTATGTGCCCTGCACATGCACTATCCTGAGCTGTTCTAGTATATCGGTCTCTATGTGCTAAAGGTACTGCTCCTTGCCCATGTTCAGTTCCACTATCTGAAAAGCGGCGAGTGAGAACACTGTTCTTCCTCTCGAAGCACCATCTACCTTTCTTTGACTGCCTAGGTTCTACTCTCCTACACCCTTGGGAACATTTGTTCAGAGTAGTATCTTGTCTCTGGGATTCACTAGCACTATATTTGGGATCCATTCTCATCTGCTCAGCTGTACTATCATTGTCCTGAGTTCCTGAGTCTACTTCAAGTGCCTCTTCTACCTCAGCTATACTCTCTAATTTAGGTTCTCTTGTGGTAACTACCTCGTTACTGCTTACACTATATTTTTGGTCCCAATAAACTACTTCCTCTTCTGTACAATCTTTAACTCCTATAACATTTCCTATGATCAAATCAGCCACTGGTGAATCCAAGACACACGCTGTCACTCTTCCAGTGATATATGGTGTTTTTACTGTTATTATGGCTAATGGGAAGAACTCTACTGTGCCGTTGAATGTTATGCATCTAATCTTTTTCCCTGTATAATCCGAGGGATCTATTAAACTTCTCCTCACTCCGATAGACGTACATCCGGAATCCCTAATTGTTAACGCTGGCCTATCATTAACAAACCCATGATGCATCTTTAGACTTCCTCCTTCATGTACTGCTGATCCTGCTTTAACTGTGTGACCACATATTAGGACTGGCTGACTGTCTTTTTCAAAAAGAGGATTGCACCCACTACAATCTTCATTGTTCAGCGTCTCAATTACTTGCGCTGCATTTGAGTGCTCTGTTTCTCTCATCCTACATTGATGGCTGATATGCCCCTTCTTACCACATTTGAAACAAATGATCTCCTTCCTTGCGTTACTTGTTGGCTCACTGGCTGGCTGCACGTCACACTCCGATGCCTTGTGTCTCCAGCTCCCACAATTCCAACATCCGGCATAATTTGGACGTCTCTGGAAGTTCCCTCTTCTATATGGGTACCGTCCTACTCTACCAACATTGTTTCCTCGGAAACCATTATCTTGAAGTTCTTGCTGCTCACCTTTATGTGCTGAATCCACACTTTTCGCCCTTGGTCTGATGACTGGATTCTGGTCCTGTTTAGTGTACTCATTAGTTTACCAATAGAACTGTTAGGATGTGCAGTCATGTGGTTTTGCCCTAACTGTGACATTGTGTCTATGTCCTTTGGCTTACGTTCCTCAAAGAAAGCTACTAAATTCGAATTGCATGCAGATACTACCTTGTCTCTTAACATTAGATCTACTAATTTATTAAAATCTTTCCCTACTTCTGCAAGCTCCATCATTTGTTAAATGTGTTCTTTACTGTGTTAACAAAGTCTGTGAAATCTTGATTTGTCTCTGGCACTAACCGTCTAAACTTTGTCCTATATCCATGCTCAGTGAGTTAGAACTTTGTCAGCAAACGTTGACGTAAGATAGTGTAGTTGTTTCTTTCTTCCACCGGTAAATTAAACATGGTGTCTAGTGCCTTACCCGTAAGAAACTCGCCAAGTCGCATCGCATACTCTTTCTCTGGAATACCTAAAGTTTTCACAGATGATTCGAATCTCGAAAGATAGGCCTCAAGACAATCCCGGTCCGTAAAGTATGGCAGTTTCAATCTCTGTGACGACTGCGACGGTCTTCTGCTTTCCTCACTTTGACCTTTCGAAGATAGTTCTAGTTTTCTTAACTCGATTTCAGTTTGCATCTGACACTTGATCTTCTCTTTCTCAATTTCCATTTCAGCTAACTTTACTTCCTGTAGACGTTTGTTTTCCAATTCAGCTAGTTTTACTTGTGTCTTTTCCTGTAGACGCTTGTTTTCTATCTCAGCTAGTTTTACTTGCGTCTCTTTCTCTTCATGTAGACGCTTGTTTTCCAATTCAGCTAGTTTTACTTGTGTCTCTTTCTCTTCCTGTAGACGCTTTGCCTCGCGTTCATTCTGCCTCTCCTCTCTTTCCGTCTGTTTTTGTTTTTTTGCTTCTGAATACTCCTATAACTCTTTACCTTTCAGGCCTATTCGTTCACCTGCTTCAATATATTCCATTAAAGTAGGCATCTTGTACTTGTGGACACGTTGCTGTCTGTCAGCCAACTATAAATGTAAAGACTCTGCTACTAGTCTTTGTGTGCCTTCAATAAGTACACTACCACTCCCTGTGTACGTAAATTCGTAGTGCTAATAATGTCACCCTGTACTCACCCAGTCACTCTATAAGCACTAGGTAGTGAGGGAAAATATCCTCCCTAATCCCTCGCGTATATCTATAACAAATAGTTGTATAATATTTCTGGAAATATTGTTAAACATACATATAAATACATATACAAAACAAATGAATGATAACACTAAGTGTTTTCTCTAAAAACGTTAGACTCACAAGCCAAGTACACGAAGACGGTGATCACAAAGAAATAAACCACAGTAACAACCACGAGCTTGTGTAGGGACACCCACAGTGCGCGTAATATATAAATATAGACTGACAAAGACCACTAGACAGCAGAAAAGGACAAAAGATCACAATAATAACATATATCCGACCACAACCAATATCATATGTAAATATAACGAAAAGAACGAAGAGAAAAAATATATCTTCAAAATATACACAGCTGTGACGTCAGACAACACGTCTATAGATATTAGTTAGGACTCCAATGCCACTGCACGACACGTTAACTCATTAACGTTTTCCATACAAAAATATCGTAAGAACTAGAAATATCCACGTTTTGCAAGGCCTATCCTAATGTAGATAGAGATCGCAACCAGTGCCTATCAACAACTACATGTAAAACATATGCATATATATATATATATATATATATATATATATATATATATATATATATATATATAAGTCCACAAACGATAACGACAGTTAAGACCATGAGAGCAACAGAATGTCCAACTGGTTTGCCGATAAATCTGTACTTATAATCCTTCGCCCAAAATTTCTTATTTTGTTCGTGTTAATAGTTATTCGCAATCCGCTGGAAATGTCTACGACACTAAATTTCAAACCGACTTCTTGTTTTGTTGAGTGGTTACTGAATTCACGTGGTGATCACAAGTTCCAACTGTCGACAAAAGTTGAAGATGATATTGATATCCAAACTGTTCTGTCTCGACACAGTCCGTAACGTTATTGTACTTTCTTTGTACATGGTGGCACCACAGTAATAATCCAAAGTGTTCTTTCGATATGTTGTTACTTTCGTTGCGGAGATGGTGCTTTGCTGTATCATAAATGTTATGGATTTCCGTTACCCGACAAGATTCACCAAAAAGAAAAGGAGAATGGCAGCCAATGTTCAGCGCTTTAAATTTGGGTATATAAATCCCTATTGGCAAAGAAATACAACCATGGTTGCGATGATGATACGTTAAAACTGTTTGCTCATAACAGAATAATGATGACAATAGTAGAACAGTTCAACAAAGGCGAAACATAAAATCTGGCTCTCTTTCAAAACAACCTTGTTTTGTTCATTCACAATGAGTCATCTTGACCACACTAGGCGGTGGAAATTTTCCTGAGTATTCCTCCTTCCACCCCGAACTCACAATGTCACCTCAATTTCTCTTTATCACCGTTAGTGGAAAAAAATCCTTAGTAAACACAGTTTCTACACAACCTTCTCAGCCCCAATCTGGCTGTGGTGGGGCACTGTTCCTACCCCCTTCGGTCACCTGTCCTCGTAAACAGCGCTGACCCGATTCGTCCGTGGAAACTCACAATTTCCACCGTCCTCCCCCGTTGTGTTCACTTGTGGACCCGCGACCAACACAGTGCGTTGCCTCAACACACACACACACACACACACACACACACACACACACACACACACACACACACACACACACACACACACAATTCTCACCACGCACAGGATGTTGTGGCGAAATTGCTCGCTGTCTTCAATCTTTGGTTCAATCCTGTCAAACACACACACACTAGGACTGACCACACTTGTTGCAAACACCGTTTTGTCCCCGCGACATTTACCTGTGCTGTCCGTGACCAAACACCCCTGCTACTGCAATCGACTCTCCCGGTCGATTTGCGCTGCGTTAATTCTCCTGGCGCCCTGCCTCGTCTGTTTACGTGTGCTGACCGTCGTTAATTTACCTGTAGTGAACCTGACGTGAACTGACTGCTCGCCTGTGACCTCCGCCGCGCATTTTCCCCGCGCGCTGACAGTTTTTCTTCGATGTGGCGTCTTACACACACAAATGAGTTGCTGTTAATCTCTTGACGCAGTACTGTCTAAATTGATGGAACGAAGTCACCCGATAATAACTCCTCTCTCAGCGAAGAGCCCACAAATATCCCAGAATGACACCAATGTCTATATTGTTCTTAACCGTACGTAGCCTTCCAAATAATCAATATATCCCCGTCGTCCTTGACCGGAGGAGACCCCAGATTGTCACACGTCGTTCTAGATGATAATATCACGAAGTTCTTACGATGATATTTTCATGATATTGTCGTGTGATGGTCGTTGTCTAGGTAACGATACTCATGGTGTGTCAATGGAGATATCTAACTGGCTTGCAATATAACTCACCCCCGCAGTGCATATTCACCAGTCATTAAACAAGATTCCATTGGCGCACATAATCCTTTATTACAGAAATAATACGGACAGTCGGAACATGTTTATACATCCAGAAGTAATGTAATCCATAGAATATAAATATCCTCCTCACAATTTAACCAGCACACATCAATGCCTTCTCAAGCCTGCTTCATATCAAATCCACCAGACATTTAGTCCAGCTACTATCCACGACTGGATCTCCTACAATACAACCCACACATTGGGTCGGAGCCACTACTCAACTATGCAACCCACTCTGGGTTTTGGCCCTCACTCCCTATAGAACCCACTCTGGTTCAGGCCTGTCCTCACAACTAGGAGAACAACACAACACGGAGATCTCTAACTCCGCTTCTCCTTAGAATACCGACCAGTTCGGCATCTACACATCAACTGTCCTGAAGTCCCTTGACTTCACACAAAACTAAACTGTCCTTCCCCCATCCCCTGGGGTCCACATTCACCCTTCCCATTATTTCTCAGGACTGGCTGTTTTCTCATAGCCAGGTCAGTCACTTTACTGTCTCCCACTTTCATCTCCATTCTTTCTCATGCCCGGTCACTCAACTCAATGTCTATTACCCAGGCTTATGTCAATGTGCCTTGCCGATAAGCGTGGCCGGTCATGTTTCGCCATCTCACACGATCACCAGAGTCGTGAATAAGCTCTGTGTTCTTGTATCAACCATACCATGTGGTTAGTGAAACCTGGAATGTTTACCAGCGATAAGCCAGGAAATTAAACCACTTGCACACAGTCTGCCTTAGAAAGCTATTGAAGATTAAATGGCAAGACAAGAACACAGACACTGAAGTCCTAGAAAGATCGTCCATGTCCAGTATCCATACTCTAGTAATGAAGAATCAGCTGCGCTGGGCTGGTCACTTGACTCGCATGCCAGATCACAGGTTCCCTAAATGATTTTTTTCCTTACGACGGCCAGAGGGAACGCTTTAAAGACACTTTGAAGATTTCACTAAAAGCTTTTGGAATTCATCACGACACTTGGGAGACTGCTGCCAAAGACCGAAATTTGTGGTGTACATCATTACGCAAGGGTGTAGTCACTTGTGACGCAAACAGGACTGCAAGAGCTGTGGAAGAAAAAAAAAAGATTGAACAGAAAAACAAATGCAGGAGATACTTCTCCTGGAACGTCAAGCATTCTTTGCTCACACTGTCAAAGAACATTTCGAGCCAAAATAGGCCTTACCAGCCATCTTAGAACTCACGGCTGCAAACATTCTTATCCACATACCTAAAAAGAGATTAATAACACATTAAAAATGAGAATTGTCAAATGCTACATATATTTAACGCTACTGTATGGCACGGAAGAGAGAACAATCACCAAGAGAACAATTTAAACAGCTTTCATATGCGGTGTCTGCGAAGAATTCTTGGTATTAAGTGGCAAGACAAAATCACAAATACTGAAGTATTGGAAAGATCAGGTTGTGTGACAGTTTATTCCATGCTCAGTCTTCGTAGACTTAGATGGATAGGACATCTTAGGAGGATGGATGATGGTAGAATACCAAAGGATATCTTTTTTGGTGAATTACAGATGGGTAAGAGATCTCAGGGTCGGCCTCTACTACGATACAAAGATGTGTGTAAGCGGGACATGATTGATACAGGCATTGATAATGCACATTGGGAGCAAGTCGCCGCTGAACGTGTTGCGTGGAGGGCAAATATCAGAAATGGAATAAAGTCAAAGGAGAAAATTATTGCAGAAAAGTCACACACCAAGCGTTTGAGACGTAAGATGATGCATGATGGTGGAAATGACCACGTGTTCACATGCACCCACTGTGAACGGACATTTACAGCGCAAATTGGCCTTATCAGTCACACTCGCTACCGCCATAGTTAAAAGTTATTATGCCTTTTTAGAGCACAAACTATCGTCTGTCAAGACGGCAAGGTGCCAATGAATGGCACGGAAGCCTGGACATTCAACAAGCAACTAGAAAGTTGCACAGAAGCCCTGGAGATGTGGATATACAGACGAATATGTCGTATTTCATGGAAACAAAAACAATCAAATGCAGAGGTTCTAGAAAAACTGGAAATGAAGAGAGAGTTGATGAAAGAAATAAAGAGGAGGCAAGTGAAATATTTCGGCCACGTTAAAAGACATGATACTCTTATAAAAACCATACTGGAAGGCAAGGTTGAGGGCAAGTGAGCAAGAGGTAGACAACGATACAAGTGGGAGGACAACATCAAGAGATGGACGAACATCAGCCTGACAGAATGTACAGTCAAGGCGAGAGACAGACAGTGTTGGAGATCCATTGCAGCCAACCATCATTGTGGAGACGGCACCTGATTGATTGATTGAAGTCCTAGATGTAATTTGTGCTTGTTTTACTTTTGAATACATGATGATAAGTCATTGGCTTAGAATAAGTGAGGAACTAACACTTCTGACTTCTACCACAGTATCTGCCATGAGGTTAGTTAGTTAGTCGACAGATCATCCTCATTGCACATCGAACCATTCAGTCCATAAGTGCTCGGATCCCCTCCTCAGCAAATCCCGCAGCGTGTAGTGGCTAACCACACCAGTTCTGTGTTGGTTTATCAATCTTCTTTGGCTTCCTGCGCAGTGTTCTTGTTTCGCCACGCCTCTTTTAATGGATCACCATGATCTGGCAAGAATGAAACAGCGAGGAGTGACGAGGGGATCTGGCCGATGCTCGACGCTCAGAGGAAAGGCGAGACGGACACAAAATCAGATTGCTACTGGTACTATTGTTGTTGGAATTCTTCGCTGGCTGCTGAGGATGGGGATGGAGCGATTATGGGAATGTCCCGAATGCTGTGATGTCAGTTCCTAAATCAATCAATCAATCAATCAATCAATCAATCAATCAATCTTTTAATTGGCTGTTCTCGCAGTCTGACCATGGTTGTAGATTCAAAGTCATCACTTGGTTCTTGCAAAAGTCTTACTTCTCATAGAACATTCAGAATGTCAGCCTGGTCCATGGCGCGTCCACCCTCCACAGTAGCCTAACCTGCGAGCTTGTCAGCCCGCTCACTTTCTTTGTACTCCGCATGCCCTGGCACGAAGATGAAACTAATCTTTGCCAGCCGAGACCGCTCCAGAGACAGCAACCACTCTCTTCGGATCCACTCCATCTCTATCCTCTTGAGCATGCTCATTAAGTCGCTAAGGAAACATGCCCTAGTGCATGGGTTAGGGTGTCATGAGGTTACCCTTAGCTAGGGTTGCCAGATGTCCGGCAAAAGGAGGACATGTCCTCCATTTTAGCCTAATATTCTCCGTCCGGCATGCAAAGCTAAAAACCTTTAAAAATGTCCGGCTTTTCTTATATTTTACTAGCTGACCCGGCCCGGCTTCGCCCAGACCCTGGTGGGGAGCATCTCATTTAATTCATATAAGTAGTCATATAAGTTCTCGTTCCCGTTACCGACTATCTGTCTGTCTGTCTGTCTGTCTGTCTATCTGTCTGTCTGACCCGGCCCGTCTTCGCCCAGACCCTGATGGGGAGAATCTCATTTAATTCATATAAGTAGTCATATAAGTTCCCGTTCCGACTATCTATCTGTCTGTCTGTCTGACCCGGCCCGGCATCGCCCAACTCCTGGTGGGGAGAATCTCATTTAATTCATATAAGTAGTCATATAAGTTCCCGTTCCCGACTGTCTGTCTGTCTGTCTGTCTGTCTGTCTGTCTGTCTGTCTGTCTGTCTGTCTGTCTGTCTGTCTATCTATCTATCTGTCTGTCTGTCTGTCTGACCCGGCCCAGCCCATGGTGGAGAGCATCTCATTTAAATTATATAAGTAGTCATATAAGATCCCGTTCCCGACTATCTGTCTGACTGTCTGTCTGTCTTGGGTAAATGGAGGAGGGAGGAGGAAGAGGGAGGTGGAGGAGGGAAGAGGAGGGAGGAGGAGGGAGGAGACAGGAGGAGTAGGGAGGAATAGGAGGGAGGAGGAGGGATTAGGAGGAGGAGGGAGGAGTAGTGTGGAGGAGGAGGCGAGGAGGAGGGAGGAGGAAGAGGGAGGAGGAGGGAGAAGGAGGGAGGAGGAGAACGCAGGAGGAGAAGGGAGCAGGAGGAGGAGAGGGAGGAGGAGGGAGGAGGAGGAGAGAGTAGGAGGAGGGAGGAGGCGGAGGGAGAAGGAAGAGGGAGAAGGAAGAGGGAGAAGGAGGAGGGAGAAGTGAGGAGAAGGAGGGGAGGAGGGAGGAGGAGGAGGGAGGAGGAGGAATGTGAAGGGAGGAGGAGGTAGAGGGAGGAGGTAGAGGGAGGAGGAGGAGGAGGGAGGCGGAGAGAGGAGGAGGAGGGAGGTAGAGGGAGGAGGAGGAATGTGAAGGAGGAGGAGGGAGGAGGTAGAGGGAGGAGGAGGGAGGAGGAGGAGGTAGAGGGAGGAGGAGGAGGGAGGAGGCGGAGAGGGAGGAGGGGGAGGAGGGAGGAGGAGGAGGAGGAGGAGTGATGAGGAGGAGGGAGGAGGAGAGAGGAGGAGGAGGGAGGAGGAGGAGGGAGGAGGAGGAAGAGGGAGGAGGAGGAATGTGAAGGGAGGAGGAGGGAGGAGGTAGAGGGAGGAGGAGGGAGGAGGAGGAGTGAGGAGGAGGAGAGGGAGGAGGAGGAGGGAGGAGGGAGGAGGAGGAGGAGGGAGGAAGAAGGAGGAGGAGGGAGAAGGAGGGATGAGGAGGAGGAGGGAGGAGGAGGAAGAGGGAGGAGGAGGAATGTGAAGGGAGGAGGAGGTAGAGGGAGGAGGAGGAGGGAGGAGGAGAAGGGAGGAGGAGGGATGAGGAGGAGGAAGAGGGAGGAGGAGGGAGGAGGTAGAGGAGGAGGAGGAGGAGTGAGGAGGAGGAGAGGGAGGAGGAGGAAGGAGGAGGGGGAGGAGGGAGGAGGAGGGAGGAAGAAGGAGGAGGAGGGAGAAGGAGGGATGAGGAGGAGGAGGGAGGAGGAGGAAGAGGGAGGAGGAGGAATGTGAAGGGAGGAGGAGGGATAGGGAGGAGGGGAAGAGGAAGAGGGTAGGAGGAAGAGTGGAGAGGAGGAGGGAGGATGTAGAGGGAGGAGGAGGGAGGAAAAGGGAGGAGGGAGGAGGAGAGAGGAGGAGGAGGGAGGAGGTAGGAGGAGGAGGAAGAGGGAGGAGGAGGGAGGAGAAGGAAGGAGGAGGAAGAAGGAGGAGGAAGAGGGAGGAGGAGGATGGAGGAGGGAGAGGGAGGAAGAGGGAGGAGGAGGAAGGAGGAAGAGGGAGGAGGATGGAGGAGGGAGAGGGAGGAGGGGAAGAGGAAGAGGGTAGGAGGAGGAGGAGGGGAGAGGAGGAGAAGGAGGAGGAGGGAGGAGGAGGGGATAGGAGGAGGGAGGAGGCAGAGGGAGAAGAAGCAAGGAGGAGGAGGAAGGAGGGAGAGGAAGGAGGGAGAATGAGGAGGGGAGGAAGGAAAGGGAGGTGGAAGAGGAGGAGGAGGGAGGAGGAAAGAGGTAGGGGAGGAGGAGGTAGAGGGAGGAGGAGGAGGAAGGAAAGGGAGGAGGAAGAGGAGGAGAAGGGAGGAGGAGGGTGGAGGGAGGAGGAGGAGGTAGAGGGAGGAGGAGGGAGGAGGTAGGAGGAGGAAGAGGAAGAGGGAGAAGAAGGGAGAAGGAGGAGTGAGGATGATGAGGGAGAAGGAGGCAGGAGGAGGAGGAGGGAGGCAGGAGGAGGAGGAGGGATAAGGAGGGAGAGGGAGGAGGAGGGAAGATGAGGGAGGAGGGGGAGGAGGCGGAGGGAGTAGGAGGGAGGAGGATGGAGGAGGAGGGGAGAGGAAGAGGGAGAAGGAAGAGGGAGAAGGAGGAGGGAGTCGGGAGAGGGATGAGAGGGAGGAAGAAGAGGAGGAGGGTGGAGGGAGGAGGTAAAGGGAGGAGGAGGGAGGAGAAGAGAGGAGGAGAGAGTTCGCCATTCCGAATTCATACTCGTCTAGTTCTTCCCTTCTACACGACTGTAGATAACTTCCTTACACATAAAAAGATGAATTGTTATTGATATTGCCGTGGCATGGAGGAATATCAGCAGAGTTGATCCAAAAAACTAAAGACTGAGATCTACGGACACGACACTTGATGATGATGATTGCCGTGTGACGATTCTGTGTAGTCACGTCATTTTCTTCCCTTTCCCTAGCGTTTTGGTTCGGGGATTCTTTCATCATCATCATATCATATATTTACGTACGTATTTTGGGAGGGGGAGGAGGGAGGAGGAGGAAGAAGAAAAAAAAACTATGACAGTTGACAGCTCTGGAATGAAAGGAAGGCGTGTAGAAAATTTCATCTCAATCGGATGGGCCGTTCGCGAACAAATAAAGGACATACATATTTACATACATACATATATACATATATACATACACTTTGTTTTATAGATATAGATATTAAAAAAAATATTTTATGAGTAATTAATAAAGATTATAAGGTAATAATTTACAATCAGCTGTTTAAATAATGTTTTTTTTTAGCATTTTGAAAAAGGCCTCCATTGAATTTATATTTATTTTTTAACATGATTGTTTCTTGGTCGGTTCATTAAGAGTAAGATACACTTATTGGCAGCTATTGTAATAATATTTTACTGATTGTGGGTTTAATCTGGAACGATTCAAATGAAAAATTCTATATGTCCTCCTTTGTCCTCTATTTTTTGGGGGTCTTATTATGTCCTCCTTTTGGTGCCCACATATCTGGCAACCCTACCTTTAGCTATATCATATTTTATTTTAAAATGGTGCCAAATAAACTTTACAGGACATCGCAATCAATTCCATCATGTTTTGGCTGTGTTTAATTTTCACACGTTATGAGAAGAAATAAATTGGAGAACTTGGTGACAGCTGGCAAGATTGAGGGGAATAATTGAGGCCAAAATAACTTGATTGAGGCCAAATAAACTTTACAGGACATCGCAATCAATTCCATAATGTTTTGGCTGTTTCTAATTTTTCACACGTTATGAGACGAAATAAATTGGAGAACTTGGTGGCAGCTGGCAAGATTGAGGGGAAGAAAACAAGGGGAAGGCAGAGATGTAAATACCTAGATGGCTTAACCACATGATATGTTCAAGACAAAAACACTGAGCTGATCCATGACTCTGGTGATAGCGTAAGCTGGCAAAACATGACCGCCTACACTTATTGGCATGACGATGATGAATTTACTAGGTAATTTTTATGTTCGGCAGTTCTCCATTGCTTTCTGAAAGGTCGACACTCATATTATCAAAATCAACCCAAGACGGCCTGCTTTCAAATTGTATGCAGCTATTTCAAACTCTCAACTCATTATGTCAGGGATTTGTGAAGCACGTTCACTTTCCCTAAGCCACAGTGCCATTACAGCTAGGAACATCAAAAGAAGAATCTTTAAAAACAGGAAGAAGAAAATATGACTGCATGAGATGATAGGTTTATTATGATTTGTGTGGCTGGTTGTAAATCTTCTGAAGACTGAGTTTTCACTCTTAAGTTCGATGCAATGGTGTTAAGGTCATTTGAGTTTTTAAAAAAAAGGCTTGCATCTCTTGGGGTGGTGTTTCCATTGATCCGGTACCAAAGTACCAACTTCGTGGAGGCTGTTTGGATGCTAATCTAACTCTCCACACACCCCAATACCAGCCGGGCATGTAAGACTAGCACTGGAACAACTGCCGAGCGGAGTACTGGGTTGTAATCAGATCATGATGCATCACTGTAGACTGGCATTATGGTCTAGTTTGTGATGTTTCTTCAACACAATCTAGGTATATATATATATATATATATATATATATATATATATATATATATATATATATATATATATATATATATATGTGTGTGTGTGTGTGTGTGTGTGTGTGTGTGAGAGAGACGGAGAAAGAGAGAATGAGAGAAAGTGTGTATGACACACACACAGAGTGAGACAGATAGATTGTATGTATATGTATGAGATAGATAGATAGATAGATAGCGAGAGAGAGAGAGAGACAGAGAGAAAGAGAGAAAGAGAGAGAGAGAGAAAGAGAGAAGAAGAGAGAGGAGAGAAAGAGAGAGAGAGAGAGAGGGAGAGAGAGAGAGATAGAATGTGTGTGTCTGTATATGAGATAGAGAGAGATCATGTTTACATCACCTCTAAAATGATAATTGAATCATTATCATGTACTTTTATAGAAGGGGAAGTGCTTAACTAAGTTAATAAATTCAATATGCGTGACAGAGATTAAAAGCAGAACAGATCTACAAAAAAGTACTCCTTTGCTATTGTTTTTGGTTCAGGGCAAGTACAGAATGCATCATACCCTTGAGTGATTACTCAGCGATCAACTTAAATAAGCTCAGCTGAGCTTTATGAGCCTTAGGAAGGAGCATATTTTATTTATTTACTTTCTGCTTCTGAAGTGTTACTGCTGGTCTACTGTTCCACCCTCTGACGGTTCAAATAAAAGTCCAATTCAACAATTCAGAAGGCTAATAAAACGTCGCTTAGAATGCTAATATAATTAGAAGCAGTGATGACTATATTGTTGTAACAAAACGTCTTTCTGCATTCACTGTTGGTACAGTGAAAAGTTCCATCAAACGATAACATGAATGATGTAGAACAGCGAGTGATTTGTTGTTGTCAAACATTGATTGAAGCAGTGGGCCTCCAGAGAATAATTTGTAATTTCAACAAATTACTCCGGTAAAACCATTAATTCTGGTCAAACGTTTATGTAATAACACTAAAATATCCATCTACAGAAGAGATGTAAATTATTCCAGGAGTTCGCGTGCACATCCAGAAGACATCACTGTTTATGTCTCGAGATCGATGATTGAGCAAACACCGACAACTTATCTCGCCACCTTTTCCGCTGCTGTTCAGTTATGGGAACAACTTCAGCACAGACAAATCAGCCATCACTTAGGCAGGTGAAAAGGAGGCGAAGTGAGGAGGACAGTTGTGAAGTCAATAAGAAATCAAAAGCAATGACTGAGAACGGCAAAGGTGATAATGAAGACAAAGAGGAAGATATCTATTATCTGTTCTATTTGCTTAGGATCTTCCGGTTTCAAGATGGCGACGGACGGTCGTGTTGTTTTGTGTTCGTTAACTTTTTCGCTTAGGGGATGGATTTATTCATCTCTTGCGTGTAATTGGTGTGCCAGGATGTAAAACCAGGAGTTTCTACTCAAGATCTGCGCGGGTGCTACGGAGTTCTTGCATCGAGCGAAGCCATCCTTGAGTGAATTTTCAGCAGCGTGTGTGGTTTCTCAGTCTGTGTTTACGTTTTTTCAACATGGCGGAACAACGTGTGTTCTTCGAGCGGTCAGCAGTCAACATAACGAAGCGGCGTGGTAGCCGCGCAGGGAGAAAGAAGCAAGGTAAGCGTGGCGGTTTGAGGCGTTTTAGACTCAAGTGTCACTGTCTAGGACTCAGGAATATCCTTATTCTATATTGGAACTGTGCCAGTGTAAAACAACGGGGCTCTATTTTAGAAACCCTAGTTTACAGGAACGACATTGTAGCACTCCAGGAGACGAGACTGGGCGATCAGCTACTCCAAATTGCCGGCTTCAAATGTTTCTACAACAGACGACATCTGGGAATGGCGATTCTCGTTCGCGACAGCATGGTGGCGTCAGAGCTAGACATGTCCAATTGGGACAGTGACGATATACAAATACAGGCGTTGAGTGTTCATTCCAGTATACCATTCGTGTTGGTTAATGTTTATGCCCGCAATGCGAGTGTGGACGCCCAGAAGTGGCAGTGCTTAAGTGGCATATTAGGCCACGAGAGAAATGTTATTTTCTGTGGTGACTTCAACGCTAAAGGCAGATCATGGGGAAACACTTCCTCCAATACACAGGGGGAGAAGCTCGAGACTGCACTGGAAACCATCGACCTGGTTTGTATCAACAGTGGCTGTGTCACCAGGACAGCAAGCCGTCCGGGCGATGAGGACAGTGCTATTGATCTGGCGCTAGTTTCACCTTCACTCACTACAGTGTGTAGATGGGGTGTTCTAGGACACCATGGCAGCGACCACCACCCTTGCAGCATATTGGTGGAGAAAGGCAGAACCAGGCAGCACAAGCTAAAGGTAAAGACGTTCCAGTATGACAGTACAGGGCAAGATGTGGTGAGTAAAATAAAACGTGACAAGCGCAGAACGTTTCAGGGCAGAAAAAAAGCTGGGAGCAGCCACCATGGTGGAGTTTCGAGGTGGAGAGGGCTTGGGTGGATAAGCGTAGTGCTGTAAGGAGATGGCAAAATGCCAAGAAGAACAGAGCTGGTCATCCTAGTCCCTGCTTGCACTTAGAAAGAGAGATGCACACAAAAGTAAGCTATTTAAAAAAACTGGTCAAGGTGGTTAAAAGCGAAAAATGGGCAGAGGTGTGTCAAAGAGTAAGCACAGACAAGTCACTGAAATTGTTCTGGCGACTACATAAAAGCATGAGTGGTGTAGTCAAGAATAAGAGCATTTCTGACTTCCAAGGTGCTGACCTCATCTGGCAGAGGACTGACGAGGACAAGGGCAAAGCCCTTTTTGAACGCTACCTTGAGCAGAGCAACCAGACAGACATGGGAGGCCGAAATCTGGCCAAGGAGGTCACCTCAGACAGATGCAAGGCCCAGAACACTTCGGATGAAGACACAGTGACAGTGAAAGAAATCAAGGCTGTGCTTCGACGATCAAAAAACAGTGCTCCAGGTCCTGATGGCGTAAGATACGACGACATAAATAGGTGTACCGACAATGAGCTAGAGAAACTAGCAGACATGTACAACAACAGTATAGGGAGTGCTAGCATCAAGGAGGAATGGTTACACAGCTATCTGATTCCCTTGCCGAAGCCTGACAAAGACCACAAAAAAATTCAGGGATATCGAATTATAACCATGCAGAATACAATAGGCAAGCTGCTGGAGAAGGTAATTGCCAGGACAATATCAAGCCAACTAGAGAGGCAAGGTGTTTTCCCACCTACCCTGGGTGGGTACCGTCCAAACAGAGAAACCTGGACCAATGCAGCAGTCTTTGCCCAGGATGTCTATGAAGGTTTCCACTCAGGCACTGAAACCGTTGCTGCAGCGATTGATCTTGAGGACGCATACAACAGAGTACCACTGGATATTTTTAATGTTTCTTGAACTAAACGTAAGTCCATTCCTCCTTAGTTGGATCGCTGCAGCCCTCTTCCAACGGAAAGTAGTTTTTAGATGTGGCAGTTGGACTTCGGAACCAACAACAATATATCCTGGCCTACCACAGGGATCACCATTATCTCCGGTACTGTTCAACGCCTACACAGTGAGAATCACCAGTGAGCAGATCACTGGACCTGGCAGGACATTGTCATATGCCGATGATGTTTTAGTGTATCGTCAGGGTAAGGATAGAGAGGAGGTTGCTGTGGAACTACAAACCGAACTCAATCGCATAAGTACTTGGTGTGATGAAGCTGGGGCAGTGGTCAACCCAAAAAAAGGCAACAGGGACTTGGTTCTCGTTGAATAATCATATTGTCAACACTCCAACACCAAATATAATGCTGTGTTCAGAGACGGTGGAAAGAACGCAGGCAATGAATTACCTGGGGATACGGTTTGATCGAAGCCTTGCTTATAATGTGCACATAGACCAGGTGATAACAAAGTCCAAACGGGGTTTGGCAGCGATGCGGGTGATGGCGGCAGCAAACTGTGAGCAGCGCCATCTATGTCTTCTGTACGAGGGGCTGGTCATGTCTGTTTTGGAGTATGCAATGGCAATCCTGACTCTCAGCCATAAGCAGATAGAAAGGATGGAAAGGATACAGAATGAAGCTATGCGCATTATTCTTGGATGTACAAGAGATACAGCATGCAGGGCGATGCGCTACCTTCTTGATTTTCCAACCATTGAAGAGAGAATACAAGGTTGCAGGGCACGCGCCTACCTCAGAATTAACGCAAACACACAACATCCACTGCATAGTGAAATTAGGAAGGTGAAGGGCAGCAGGTTAAAAAGAGGACGGTCGTGGATGGGTCAAGCCGAAGACATTCTTCAACAGGTGTGTTCACTTGAGGACTTAGAACCTGGCGAGGAGTGGGTGCAAGTGCCAACAGACTTCTGCACATCCTTTTCAGTTTGCATCCAACTAGATAGAAAATGCAGACGAGAAAATCCGGCTGCTGTTGAGGCTGAAGTACAAGCGTTGATTTTCGAGAATTCGCTAGACGGTGACGCGGTCATCTACACAGATGGGTCGGTCGTCCGACATGTGAGAAGCTCATGGGCCTTTTCAGCTCGGGCCGGAGGGAGAATTGTGAAGGAGGACTCTGGTGCTTTAACTGAAACCACAAGTAGCCTGACCATGGAAGTCATGGCAGTAAGTAAAGCAATAACATGGCTCGAGACACAGACATTCACTAGAACATGATCAAGAGGATAGAGGAGGGGTCGATCCGAAGAGAATTGTTGCTGCCTCTGGAGCGGTCTCGGCTGGCAAAGATTAGTTTCATCTTCGTGCCAGGGCATGCGGGAATACAAGGAAATGAGCGGACTGACAAGCTCGCAGGTGAGGCTACTGTGGAGGGCGGACGCGCCATAGACCAGGCTGACATTTTGAATGCTCTACGAGAAGTAAGACTTTTGCGAGAACCAAGTGATGACTGTGAATCTACAACAATGGCCAGACTGCGAGAGCAGCAAATTAAAAGAGGGGTGGCCAAACAAGAACACTACGCAGGAAGCCAAAGAAGATTGATAAACAAACACAGAACTGGCGTCGTTAGCCGCAACACGTTGCGGGATTTGCTGAGGAGGGGATCCGAGCACTTATGGACTGAATGGTTCGATGTGCAATGAGGATGATCTGTCGACTAACTAACTAACTAACAATTTGCTTAGAGGCTTGGTCCACTGGTGGTGATCATCGCGTGGCATGTTTGAAATGTGGCTATCTGTTTGGACTCAGCTGCAATGTCAAGTGGGTCGAGCAGGCACATTGTTGTCCACAGTGCAAGGCTTCAGCCAAGAAAAGTGACCTGAGGCACATCTTTGTCCGTAAAATCACAGCAGAAGATACATCACAGGCTTCTCGAAGTGGAAAGGGTGTCCAAGAGAAACATAGAACAGAAAGAAGCCATGACTAGGAAAAAGTTTTAAATGCAAGCAAGTGATGTAGATGCTCTCAAGGCTGAAATCAACCAACTGAAAGTCCAGCTGTCAGACAATGGAGGGTGTGTTTTGTCACAGGTTGCTGTTCAGCCTACTCCATTGACCAGCATTTCTAGCAATCATTCTGTGAACAACAAACGTTTTCGTTTACTCCAGAGAGTGACAATTTATCTGGAAGGAAACTGTCGAGTGTTTGATCGTTGCAACGAACTAGGCTTGCTGGTTGCCTCACAGAAGTCACCGAACGCTTTGTTTCGAGGTTTTGGTATTAAGATTCTTACGAGGGGCTTCAGGTCGCTGTCATACCAGCCTCGTCATTCAGTTCCAATTAGAGACATGTGCTTCCGGTCGCATGCCTTTGATGGCTTGTTGTTGAGCTGCAGGCTTGACAAGTGTTTGCAGCTGACCAGCGTCACCACTAAAGCTGTTGTCCAGAAATACCCTGTCAACAGAGCGGTATGGTACTGCGCTTGGGGCACACAAAACAACAACTTGTTTTATGCAGGCATGGAGAGAGATCTCGTCAGAGAATTTGATATCAGACGTACAGACTCCCATGTTTAGGATGTACTAGACATTGGTGGAAGTCCCATAACCAGCATCCAGTATTGAAATGGGCAGCTTCCTGGAAGCAATCACCAGGGATTGCTGATAGCGATGATTTATACGTTGTGAAGAGAAACCAGAGTAAACATAACATCTGTTTAGACAGACGCTGCCTAGCAGATAAAGAAATAAATAATTTACTAAGTAATATCTTCTTCTTCTTTGCGTTCATCCGGAGTGATTTTTTCAGATGTGATTGCGGTGTGTCTGGTTAGGCACCTTCGGGTCGAAACCCTCAGGCCAACACATCCGACTTTTGCGTGCATTTTTGACCAGGTTAGCAATCCTTTGAGACTCTCACTTTTGTGGTACTGTCCACCTCCCAGCTGGTAAAGTTGGAAGAGTCGGAGACTGCACGGTCATCCCTCAAATGAAGGCAGGGACAGTCCATAGCATTTTCCGCCATCCTGGGTGGCTTCCATAATTGCAGGGCCGGCACATAGCGCCCTGGTACTGGGCACACAGAGGGAATCGTCACGTCCTGCTCATGGCTGCTTTAATTCCTCACTTCAATGTATTGGGCATTTCGTTCACCCCGAGCCTTTCCCGCACAAACCAAGCTGGACTGCAGTCAGTATCCACTAAGCGAGTTTTTCGGACATGTGCTTGTCGTTGTGTCCGTCAGAGCTGTTCCAGACACGTCGGACATTCGGAAACTACCTAGTCAGAGCTGTTCCGAACAAGAGCGGCATTCGGAAACTAGGTAGTCAGAGCTGTTCCTAGCACAAGAGACAATCGGACGAGACAATTCACTCGGACGTAATTGCGTAGTGTCAATTTTTAGTTTGCCACCCGTAGGCCGACACTTCCGACTTCCGGCGGGCATTTTTTAATGAGGTTAGCCTTCCTCTGGTTTCGTAGCACGTAAGACTGTTGTGATGTCGCCAACATCTCAGCTGGTCAAGATAGAACGATCAGCCACATCGAGGTCGGCCCTCAAGGGAAGGCAGGGGCAGACCTTGGGCATTCCCCTGCTATCCAAGGAGGCTTCCATAATTGCAGAGCCGGCACATATTGCTCTGAGACTGGGCTCACCCGAGGAGTTGCCACGTCCTGCTCATGGCTGCTTTAGTTCCTCACTTCCATGTGTTGGGCAACCCGTTTGCCACTGATCGCTCAAACACACACCAGGAGCGGTCAGACTGCGAGCGACATCCACTCGGTAAGCTTTTTATTTTGACTTCAGACCACGCAATAGGTCCGCTCGCCGTGCGTTCCATTTTGCGTGATTGAGACGTTCTTCCACTTTTGTCTATACTCTGTGAGCTGGATACAGACAGTTTTCGTAGCCATTTCCTTCGACTGGGGCACTTTTCTGACTTTTCGTACTCGCTCACCAGGTAGGCTACATGTGCTGCCGGCTCAGCACCTTACCTTCGTGCAGCAGTGGACGAGAAACGGCCTGGCCCTATCATCCGGGAATCTCTCATATTCCCCAGCTGAGAGCCTTCGAACATGTAATAGAACTGGGCATGTAGCTTGCTCAGTATCACGCTTCTATTTTTCGGTAGGCGGGTATCGGCCTGGCTCTCAGATGTGAGGGTTTGTGGCTTAGAGGCGTTCAGCCACAGCCCTCGACAGGTAGCCTTAAGAGTTTTGTCCAGACCAAAAGCGTCTGCCTTCGTGCCTTCGTGCACCTTTTTAAACTTTTGACTGCTATCCTCAGTCACCTGCAGAGCAGCAGGTTGTGTCTCTCTTAGTCTGGTCCCTATCCCATATGCTGTCCGATATGTAGTTTTTTCACCCATCGGTAAGCACATGGGGTCGATGGGACACGCAAGCTCCCCCACCACGGCAAGGTGGAGACACATCGGGGGAGCTAAGTAATATATATTACACAACAATTTAGTGTCTGAAATTGCAAATAATAATCAAAAGTGTGTAACTTTTGTTATAATGATAACATCCAACTGATACAAACCAAAATATGAATAACATTTCTACGGGAATAAACATTTACTTCTCTTGCAAATTAGCTATCAGTTCAAATTTAGTGAAATCTATAAATGTTCCCCTTGATTGCTAAATTACAAATATAGTGAAATCTATAATTGTTCTCCTTGATTGCTAAAGCCGAAATATTACTTCAACCTGGATGGAATTATTCCCATTGTAATATAAAAGAATTAAAAACATTTGCATATTCTTTACATGGCGGCGCATCAACACCAGCATTATTTGCTGTTGTGATCTCTTGGCAAGTTTACGTTCCGTAGTTTTCCATTGCTTTCTGAACGACCGGCATCCATACCATTTCGTAAAAAACCAACGCAAGACGGTTTGCTGCCAAATCGTCTGTAGCTGCGTTTCGAAAGTGGGTATGCGGGAACTGCGCCCGTAACCCCTTCACCTCGAAGCCAAAAAAAAAAAATATTCGTACTAATAAACCATTCTGTTCACAACATCTTTTTAAGGCTGGTGTTTAGCTTGTCCTCTGATGTTCACATTTGTTTTTCTCTTTTAGCCTCCATTCTAACACAATTCTTCCCAAGCTTGACACATCATCATCATGTGCCTTGCCGATAAGCGTAGCCGGTCATGTTTCGCCATCTCACACGATCACCAGAGTCGTGAATAAGCTCTGTGTTCTTGTATCAACCATACCATGTGGTTAGTGAAACCTGGAATGTTTACCAGCGATAAGCCAGGAAATTAAACCACTTGCACACAGTCTGCCTTAGAAAGCTATTGAAGATTAAATGGCAAGATAAGAACACAGACACTGAAGTCCTAGAAAGATCGTCCATGCCCAGTGTCCATACTCTGCTAATGAAGAATCAGCTGCGCTGGGCTGGTCACTTGACTCGCATGCCAGATCACAGGTTCCCTAAATGATTTTTTTTCCTTACGACGGCTAGAGGGAACGCTTTAAAGACACTTTGAAGATTTCACTAAAAGCTTTTGGAATTCATCACGACATTTGGGAGACTGCTGCCAAAGACCGAAATTTGTGGTGTACAACATTACGCAAGGGTGTAGTCACTTGTGACGCAAACAGGACTGCAAGAGCTGTGGATTAAAAAAAAAAGCCTGAACAGAAAAACAAATGCAGGAGATACTTCTCCTGGAACGTCAAGCATTCTTTGCTCACACTGTCAAAGAACATTTCGAGCGAAAATAGGCTTTACCAGCCATCTTAGAACTCACGGCTGCAAACTTTCTTATACACATACCTAAAAAGAGATTAATAACACATTAAAAATGAGAATTGTCAAATGCTACATATATTTAATGCTACTGTATGGCACGGAAGCCTGGACATTCAACAAGCAACTAGAAAGTTGCACAGAAGCCCTGGAGATGTGGATATACAGACGAATATGTCGTATTTCATGGAAACAAAAACAATCAAATGCAGAGGTTCTAGAAAAACTGGAAATGAAGAGAGAGTTGATGAAAGAAATAAAGAGGAGGCAAGTGAAATATTTCGGCCACATTAAAAGACTCTTATAAAAACCATACTGGAAGGCAAGGTTGAGGGCAAGTGAGCAAGAGGTAGACAACGATACAAGTGGGAGGATAACATCAAGAGATGGACGAACATCAGTCTGACAGAATGTACAGTCAAGGCGAGAGACAGACAGTGTTGGAGATCCATTGCAGCCAACCATCATTGTGGAGACGACACCTGATTGATTGATTGAAGTCCTAGATGTCATTTGTGCTTGTTTTACTTTTGAATACATGATGATAAGTCGTTGACTTAGAATAAGTGAGGAACTAATACTTCTGACTTCTACCACAGTATCTGCCATGAGGTTAGTTAGTTAGTCGACAGATCATCCTCATTGCACATCGAACCATTCAGTCCATAAGTGCTCGGATCCCCTCCTCAGCAAATCCCGCAGCGTGTAGTGGCTAACCACACCAGTTCTGTGTTAGTTTATCAATCTTCTTTGGCTTCCTGCGCAGTGTTCTTGTTTCGCCATGCCTCTTTTAATGGATCACCATGATCTGGCAAGAATGAAACAGCGAGAAGTGACGAGGGGATCTGGCCGATGCTCGACGCTCAGAGGAAAGACGAGACGGACGTATAATCAGATTGCTACTGGTACTATTGTTGTTGGAATTCTTTGCTGGCTGCTGAGGATGGGGATGGAGCGATTATGGGAATTGTCATGTGGCAAATGACAGTGATGCAGGCAATGGATGAGTTAGCGCATCAAAGAAGAAGATAAAGGGTGTCACAAATGGTGAACATTGTGACACCAACATTGAACGCAATTTAGACGTCATGATAGGACGTCACCTAACGCCATAACGGCTTAAGCATCAGTTTGTGTTCCAGCTGACAGGGTGATAGGATGTGTTTTCAATACCAGTCTCGGGAGTCAAACCGTTACTAATTCATAAGTCACCAAAGGCAGCGCTAGCTGTTGGAGTTTGATTATGGTGAGCTCCGGTTGAAGGTAGGCGAGTATATTTGAGTTGCATTATAAAGAAAAGACATTAGGCGGCTGGCCCTGTTCCCAACACTTTCACTGGTCTGTGGAGATGATTTCTGATTGAAGAGCGGGAGTGCATGGAGAGAGAGAATGACTGAAGTCGGCATCGATCCCACACTCATCACTGTAGTCTGAGATCAGCTGTAGTAAATACATTGCAGTTCACTCCATCAGTATATGCGTTGAGTCGTTGTTGTGGAGTTCAGATGGTTACCCTGTCCTGTATCAGAATGCCTCAATATATGCTGTCATGTACCCTGATGCCCAGAGCCACATAAATCTTGAGGTGAGCTCGCTACATTATAGAGCCTGAACTCGTATCATTGTGGAGAGGAAGCAACCTCACCTCTTGACATGGGAGCATCGTCCGAAGAGATTTGAACCATTGGTTTTGACATGGGAGCGTCATCCAAAAAGATTTGAACCATGACCGAGTGACATAGTAACTGTCATTTTCGCAGCCTGATAAAGAAACACATTCATGAACACGCAACTTATTTGTAAATGTGAGGATCATGCCGATCAATAGCTGGTGATCAAGTGGCGCATCCTCGGTTGTTTAATTGTCTTATCATCTTATAAATGATTAACCGCACTGTCAGTGTCAGTTGGAGACCGTTTTCTGGATGCTAAAGAGGAGGTCTGTACTATACTCAATTATCTGAGAGCCGTATATCGACATTATCGCTCTGATTGTTGATCTAGATAGAGAACATTTGCTTACGTGTTATTATACTCATTATAAGAGCAAGATTGAAAGTCTAAGTGGACTATATTTGGAAAAAACTATCAATTACCATTTTGGGATCAAAAATAGATGTCACGATACATAGGAGACACACTTGATACGGAAGATTTGTAATAACTGATTGATATCAAGATCTACAAAGTCAGTGATTGTCGGATCGTCATTGGGTCACCTTCTCTGGTTGATTGTGTCGTCTATACCAACAACATTTCGTCACAGTGACATATGTTCTACGGAAAACGAATTTTTGTTTTTCCAGTGCTATTCAGGTGTACGAGATAATCAACGCCTCGCTGAGGCTGTATCAACACAAGGGTCATCTTAGTGCATATCGACAGAGCATTACAAAATAGTGCTAAACCTGATACCTTCATTAGGTAGCAAATAACACTCACATCAGTCAGGCTCCTTCTAAGGCTGATCACAGGCATCGTGCCTAGGGTGTTATTCTCGTAATTTGTTTAACCTACGACAGTTCAACATTTTAAACATATACGGAAACTTGATGAATTAACGCCTAAGTACAACGAAATGGACACAGGGATGTCATTTATGAAGGTACGCAGACCTTGGATTTCAGGAACGTACATATAAATTCATCAGAGTCGTGCTTACGGAGTAACATCGAACAAAATTATTTATCAAATCGAGTGGATTGGTCTACTGTCAAACTGTTGGAAAAGGGTTACTTATTCTTGAGCTAAGTATTGTATTTGTTTGTGGGTTGTCAGTAATTAGTTATAGTCAGAATACTGTAATTTTGCACGCATTTATTTTGTCTTTATTATCGTAACCGTGATGACGTCATAGGCGTGATACACAATTTTATGCTATTTTGTCTTGTGAGGTCTTATGCGCGGTGCATTATTGAGTTGTTACATAATGCTGGAATCTAAAGAACTTTAACTCTGTCTATACTGTAACTGCTGAGTTATAGGTCGTGTCTATTATAAAATTATTTGTCATTTTTCATTATTAATTATCTAATTGTAATTTATTAATTATTTCTTTCGACTTTCTTCGATTTTATCTGTCGATTTTAATACTTATAAGCCATGTCTATGGTTTGGTAAATGATTTTTTTTTCTTTTCTTCATTTCGCACTTTGATTATTATTATTGAATATTGTAGAAACATAAAAACATGTCATCATTACAGGATTTTATTGCAATTGGGAAAGATGCAGGTTTGACAGGAGCAGATCTTATATCGTGGTCGGAGAAACAATTTACAGATTTTCAAGCTCACGAAAGGAACGAAAGAGTTGCGATTAGACAATTGGAAAAGGATCGACTAGATGAACAAGAGAGACAAAGATTATTTGAGAAGGAAAAAATGGCTATGGAAAATAATAGAATTGCAGCTCAAATTGCAGCAGATAAAGAGAGGATAGCCGCAGAAAATGACAGAATTGCAGCTCAAATTGCAGCAGATAAAGAGAGGATAGCCGCAGAAAATGACAGAATTGCAGCTCAATTGGTTGCTGATAAGGAAAGGATGGCATTGCAGATCGCTGCAGATAAGGAAAAACTGGATAGAGAAGCACAATTAAGAGAAAAAGAGATGGCTTTTAATCTTGAGAAATTGAATACAGAAAAGCTTCTGAAGGAAAAAGAATTGGAGAATAACTTCAAAATGAAACAGTACGAGAAGGACAAGGATGAACAGATTGCTAGGAACAGGGTGGAGGCACAGTCCACAGAGGCCATTAAGAAATATAATGGGGTGATAAAGACATACTCCAACTCCGATTCCGTCTCTGCATGGCTAACTAATTTTGAGCTAATCTTGAGACACTATGGAGTTGCAGAGACCGAATGGGCAGTTTTGCTACATAGGCACTTAAGTGGTGAACCTTTGCAGGTTGTAGAACTAATCCCAGATGAGTTACGTAGTGATTACTCATACATTCGAAAGAGACTGCTGTCTCATTTTTGTCTTGACGAATTTGGCCTTCGTGCATCATTCAAAAATCTTAGTCCTAAAGCAGGACAGACGTTCCTTGACTTCTCCTCTTTGACTCAATTAACATTCGATAAATGGGCTCGATCAGCCAATGTTACTGATGACTACAAGAAGCTACGTGACTTGATTGTTAGAGACAAACTGATCTCGGCGGTTCCTCCGTCTATGTCTACCTTTCTTATTGAACAGAAATGTTCGAGTATACAGCAGATGGATGAGAAGGGAGAGTCTTTCTTCGACGCCCACAAAGACATATTTAATAATAGTTTTTCCCCATTGGTGGAGACAAACGCATGTGATAGATTCTCTCATAAATCAAGGATGCAGGGATATAAAACACAACAACAGTCTGGGGGACAACATCAAAGAAGGGAGAAACAACAACAACCAAAATATCAACCTTATGTTAAACACGAGAAAAAGGGTGTGTGGACAACTTGTAAATACTGTGGTTTTACCCACGGCTCAAATCAATGTGTGACAAACATCCGCAGTTTGACAGTTACATAAAGAAATTAGCACTTAGAAATAGAGACAGATTTAACACCTATCAAAGACAAACACAATGCTTTAAATGTAAAAGTTTTGGACATAGGTTTTTAGCTTGTCCGTTAAGACAACTGTATAAAGAGGCAAACATAGGGATGCTAACATCTAGTAGTGACAGTGACTCGGACGAGACTAGTCATGCAAATACGGTAGAAGTAGAATATTCTCCCATCGACCCAACGTGTGATACATGCAAGATCTTTCACAAAGAGGGCAACTTGACGTGTGGTCATAAAATACATGTGCAGGAGGCTAATGCGGTCCAAATTACCAATGGATCACTGATCGTACAACACGCCATAGTGAATGGAAAGAAATGTAGCTTAGAACGCGATTCCGGGTCGAGTATAGTGGGAATACATAAAAAGCTAATTAATGAAACCGACTATACTGGAGAGCATGTGACCTGTAGAACTTTTGGAGGTAGAAGAGAAAGGTTTCCAGTTGCCTGGGCTGATATAAACTGCCCATATTTTTCTAGGAAAATAAAGGTAGCTGCGTTGCCGGACCCATTTGTGGATGTCTTTATTGGAAATATCCCTGAATTATGTGATGTTTCGTGTGAGGACATAACAGAATGGGAAAGGAAGCATATTGTAGCAAACACCGTTAATAATACACAAATACAAAAGGAAAGTCGATTACCTCATGATGGTCTGGTTTCAAACACACACATGTCACATCCAGTTATGGTGGAACCTAAAGATAATAAGACAGTTCAAGCCGCAGCAATAACGCTGCAACAGGACATCATACAAGTGGATAGAAAACCACGGACATATGACATATCAGTGACAGTTCCGTCTTGTAATCCGAAGAATATGTGTATGAAAACAGATACTTCATTTGATTTAGTCGATACTTTCTGCTGGTTGATTTCCTTGCTATCTATCATAACAAACAAAGTAATAAAATGTATAGCTAAGGTTACAGGGAGTGTGATTAAGATGGTACAATATGGTGTACGCCGGAAGGTGAGCCATATTATAGGTATATATGATAATTCTGTACAATGTATTCGAACAACCTGCCTGACGACACGGTATGACGAATCTGAGATTCCTTTGCAGGAAGCACATTCAATGATCAGTCCTAAGATCATTTTCGGAGCAAATAATGGTGTTGTGGTGGATGGTACCTGTTTACTGTCTGTCGTGTACATTCTTCCACAAGGTTGTAGGAAAATACTACATCTTGTCTTGTACTCTGGGAGAAAGGTATACGAATCACACAAACGCTATGAAATTACTTTATCGTTGGTAAATTCTGGTCAGAAATTGGTTAAATATCTGTTAGGAAGAAAATTCTTGGTCATCTCAAAGTGAATTTTACTAGCCGTAAATAAAACATGTAGCGTCATTGTGATTGTATTGTCATCATAAATATTGTTATAAGTGGAGTGTACTGTATTTGTATTATTGTCTGGTTCATATTATCAATCTTTTTTTAAATTTTTTTTTTATAAGCGATTATCTTTATCTAAAACCTAGGCTCAAATAGACTGGGTAAGAGCGAGCATGGCGAAATTTATATAGTTGCAGGGATCATATCTGAGATGGCGGAGGATTCTATACACATGACCGCGCCAGTAGCGCCTTTCTGTTTATAGGAATTCTTATACCTTCTTTTTGTTTTCAGAATTATCCGTTATCATTCTACATTTATTATTTAAAGACATCACAAACGTATCAGCCATAATACTGAAATAGTACATCATCGTACATTCCTAGACAGATGGTTTGTTTTGTCGCATTCGGATGTTTGATTTTACGATAGAGCCAAATAAAACTGAATTTGCATGTCAGGAATTCAATTTTTAGAACATAAAATAATCTAGCTGATCTACTCAGTAGACTATAAATAAATTATGAAAGTTTTATGGATATATATATATATATTTATATATATATTTATATTGTCTGATTTAATTTTTTTTTGTAGTGTAACATTACGGTAGGATGACTATGGCTAAGTCTGAATTACCACAGATAAATATATAATTTTTTTTTTTAAAGAAAGTATAGACGTAACTTAGTCACTTGTTGTTATTATTATTTCAGAGAAACAGGTGAAAAGTTTCACGTGGCTAGATGAGTGTATTGCAGGGGCGGCATAACTAATGTGTGTGGCTTCATTCTGTCACAAGCCAATATGGTAGTATCGGCGGTGGTTTGTAGATAATTTTAATTGTGTAAGTATAAGAAAATTATGAACAAATTCATGATGTTGGAATTTTCAATATAGGACATAAACTCGAGGACAGAGTCTGTGCGAATCTCCGATAAAATTAATTAAGTATATCTTAAGTGATTAACATGTTTCATAAATGAAGATGTTTATTGTGTTAATGTTATGTTTATATATTTTGTTTTTATTGATATTTGTTATTTTAAGTATCCCGACATTAATGTGTTGTAGTTAGTAACGTCAGTGGTATGTGCTGTGTTAACTATTGATCATCATACATATCATTTTCACGATGGATGAAGGAAGAGAAAGGAATGAAAGAAAATTAATAGACACAAACATATAGTAAACACTACACATTATAGGATACATAGATACATATAACAAATGAACAACACATTATAGTTATATAACACAGTGATATTGAGAATAGTTTTCCCTATCGACATGCTATAGCGAAAAGAAATGAGGGTGTGCCAGGTCGACTTGCAGTTGTGTGGATATATGTATTCACGTCAAGGACAATCAGTTGTCGACCTACGGATCATGTGATCGTTGGGTATGCAACACTGGATGGTGTTTTTATTTTAACTGACGGCACTCGGGGATATAGAGACCGTTAGTAGTTTTAAGGTGTCAACATATATACGCGATAACAGATCTTAATATATGAACTGGCGGTGTTTGAGCCTTAGTTTAGTTGCAAGTAGTCGGGCATGTGAACGCGATAACATCTCAAGGATCATTTATAGAATGTAGAGGTGGCGGTGTTCGGGACTTGTATTTTAGTCCGGTGTTCAATATCCCACGATCTAGAGTGGTTCACGTTGACAAACTAAGTTCCAAGGACGGTGAATGCGTTGTCTATCACAATAGGATGTAATTTACGTCGTGGACATCATTTGCTTGCATGTCAAGATAACATAGAAAATGGTCTAACGATCATTTTCATTGTAGAGGGGGCAAAGCTGTCATGTGGCAAATGACAGTGATGCAGGCAATGGATGAGTTAGCGCATCAAAGAAGAAGATAAAGGGTGTCACAAATGGTGAATATTGTGACACCAACATTGAACGCAATTTAGACGTCATGATAGGACGTCACCTAACGCCTTAACGGCTTAAGCATCAGTTTGTGTTCCAGCTGACAGGGTGATAGGATGTTTTTTCAATACCAGTCTCGGGAGTCAAACCGTTACTAATTCATAAGTCACCAAAGGCAGCGCTAGCTGTTGGAGTTCGATTATGATGAGCTCCGGTTGAAGGTAGGCGAGTATATTTGAGTTGCATTATAAAGAAAAGACATTAGGCGGCTGGCCCTGTTCCCAACACTTTCACTGGTCTGTGGAGATGATTTCTGATTGAAGAGCGGGAGTGCATGGAGAGAGAGAATGACTGAAGTCGGCATCGATCCCACACTCATCACCGTAGTCTGAGATCAGCTGTAGTAAATACATTGCAGTTCACTCCATCAGTATATGCGTTGAGTCGTTGTTGTGGAGTTCAGATGGTTACCCTGTCCTGTATCAGAATGCCTCAATATATGCAGTCATGTACACTGATGCCCAGAGCCACATAGATCTTGAGGTGAGCTCGCTACATTATAGAGCCTGACCTCGTATCATTGTGGAGAGGAAGCAACCTCACCTCTTGACAGGAATGTCCCGAATGCTATGATGTCAGTTCCTAAATCAATCAATCTTTTAATTGGCTGTTCTCGCAGTCTGACCATGGTTGTAGATTCACAGGCATCACTTGGTTCTTGCAAAAGTCTTACTTCTCATAGAACATTCAGAATGTCAGACTGGTCCATGGCGCGTCCACCCTCCACAGTAGCCTTACCTGCGAACTTGTCAGCCCGCTCATTTCTTTTTACTTCCGCATGCCCTGGCACGAAGATGAAACTAATCTTTGCCAGTCGTGACCGCTCCAGAGACAGCAACCACTCTCTTCGGATCCACCTCATCTCTATCCTCTTGAGCATGCTAAGGAAACATGCCCTAGTGCATGGGTTAGGGTGTCATGAGGTTACCCTTAGCTAGGGTTGCCAGATGTCCGGCAAAAGGAGGACATGTCCTCCATTTTAGCCTAATATTCTCCGTCCGGCATGCAAAGCTAAAAACCTTTAAAAATGTCCGGCTTTTCTTATATTTTATAATTAAAAAAAATATTTTATGAGTAATTAATAAAGATTATCAGGTAATAATCGTACAATCGGCTGTTTAAATAATGTTTTTTTTAGCATTTTGAAAAAGGCCTCCATTGAATTTATATTTATTTTTTAACATGATTGTTTCTTGGTCGGTTCATTAAGAGTAAGATACACTTATTGGCAGCTATTGTAATACAATTTTACTGATTGTGGGTTTAATCTGGAACGATTCAAATGAAAAATTCTATATGTCCTCCTTTGTCCTCTTTTTGTGTGTGTCTTATTATGTCCTCCTTTTGGTGCCCACGTATCTGGCAACCCTACATTTAGCTATATCATATTTTATTTTAAAATGGTGCCAAATAAACTTTACAGGACATCGCAATCAATTCCATCATGTTTTGGCTGTTTTTAATTTTCACACTTTATGAGAAGAAATAAATTGGAGAACTTGGTGACAGCTGGCAAGATTGAGGGGGAAGAAAACAAGGGGAAGGCAGAGATGTAAATACCTAGATGGCTTAACCACATGGTATGTTCAAGACAAAAACACTGCGCTGATCCACGACTCTGGTGATAGCGTAAGCTGGCAAACATTACCGCCTACACTTATTAGCATGACGCATGATGATGATGAATTTACTAGGCAATTTTTATGTTCGGCAGTTCTCCATTGCTCTCTGAAAGGTCGACACTCATACTATCAAAATCAACTCAAGACGGCCTGCTTTCAAATTGTATGCAGCTATTTCAAACTCTCAACTCATTATGTCAGAGATTTGTGAAGCACGTTCACTTTCCCTAAGCCACAGTGCCATTACAGCTAGGAACATCAAAAGAAGAATCTTTCAAAACAGGCAGAAGAAAATATGACTGCCTGAGATGATAGGTTTATTATGATTTGTGTGGCTGATTGTGAATCTTCTGAAGACTGAGTTTTCACTCTTTAGTTCGATGCAATGGTGTTAAGGTCATTTGAGTTTTTTTTAAAAAAAAGCTTGCATCTCTTGGGGTGGTGTTTCCATTGATCCGATACCAAAGTACCAACTTCGTGGAGGCTGTTTGGATGCTTTTCTAACCCTCTACACACCCCAAAATCAGCCGGGCATGTAAGACTTGCACAGGAACAACTGCCGAGCGGAGTACTGGGTTGTAACCAGATCATGATGCATCACAGTAGACTGGCATTATGGACTAGTTTGTGATGTTTCTTCAACACAATCTAGGTATATATATATATGTGTGTGTGTGTGTGTTTGTGTGTGAGAGAGAGAGAGAGAGAGAGAGAGAAACACAGAGTGAGGGAATGAGAAAAAGTGTGTATGACACACACACAGAGTGAGACAGAGAGATTGTATGTATATGTATGAGATAGATAGATAGAGAGAGAGAGAGAGAGAGAGAGAGAGAGAGAGAGAGAGAGAGAGAGAGAGAGAGTGTGTGTGTGTGTCTGTGTATGAGATAGAGAGAGATCATGTTTACATCACCTCTAAAATGATAATTGAATCATTATCATGTACTTTTATAGAAGGGGAAGTGCTTAACTAAGTTAATAAATTCAATATGCGTGATAGAGATTAAAAGCAGAACAGATCTACAAAAAAGTACTCCTTTGCTATTGTTTTTGGTTCAGTGCAAGTACAGAATGCATCATACCCCTGAGTGATCACTCAGCGATCAACTTAAATAAGCTCAGCTGAGCTTGATGAGCCTTAGGAAGGAGCATATTTTATTTATTTACTGTGTGCTTCTGAAGTGTTACTGCTGGTCTACTGTTCCACCCTCTGACGGTTCAAATAAAAGTTCAATTCAACAATTCAGAATGCTAATATAATTAGAAGCAGTGATGACTATATAGCGTTAGACATGTCAGCATGGTGGATATGCTTGCAGATCTACAAATTGATGGGAAAGACATTAGACTTATAAAAAACATATATTGGAAACCACAAGCTGCAATAAGGATTGATAATGAAGTGGGACAGTGTCACCGCCTCACCTTTAGATATATTATTAGAGGGCTGCAACTCCAGCCCAAGGGATAGAAGCGAGTCGCTCAGGACCCGAGTAATCTAGAGCCTTCTCGAAAGACTGGTCATCGAGTCCATGGTTCCGTGGACACTGACGTGGCCCGCCTATTGCGGGGTCCACGAGGAACTCGGACAGAGTTACCGCCCGTGTCGGATTGGGACACGTGGAGACCGGTAGAGGACAGACGGACTTGAGAGAGGCAACAAGGCCTGCCTGAGAGGGACTCAATAGATATTCATAGATATATATATATACATAGGCTAGATAGTGTGCTAGATTGTTGTATGACAACTATGTGTTTGATGTTAACTATCTGTGATATGTTCTATAGCGCGGGCTGTTAACCCACCGCGCCGATGCAATACAATAAATGTTCTATATCATAGCGAACGAAGTTTATTGTTGCCTGTATGAACCCGAGCTTAGATAGATAGATAAGAGCAAGATGATGACAGGCTTTTTGGGGGCTAGTTTTCCGGTTTTGGCATAAAATGTTTTGCGAAAGAGCTATTAATTGCCATGTAAAATTACTTAATTAATCATATCAAATTGATTTTGGTAACACAAATTGTTAACTTTACAAGTTTACAAAAATTAGTAGCTATCTAGCGATAAAATAGAATTAATCTGAGTCCCTCAGCAGCGTCACAGCAGTGCCTCCGCAGTGTGCCTCATTATTGTTATTCTGTAAACTATTTTTGACATGACTGTGACATTTTTTGACCGTTACTAATGTTTTCTCACTCTACGAGCAGATTGTTCCGCAAATAGATGCCGCGTGCAACCTATGTAACCTTTCCAACAGTGACGAGAGTACAAGACAACATCGGCGAGTTCTGGGATTGAAAGCTAAGTTTCATTCCATACCCATTGCAACTCTAAGCTGTACTTCTCACCTTCCATCATTGTATCATTTTGTATCATATTGATTTGTTTGCATATTCATGACCTTGTAACCAACATAACCTTGCATTTTGATTTACACATTAATAATTAGGGGAGATAATCAAATTTTCTACTCCCCAACATTTTTCTAAGGGATTTAACTTTATAAACAGTAACAACAAGTAAAACACAACATGTCTAGCTTAGATAAATGCATTGAGCAAGGAATAAAATTAGGTTATAAAGAAGAGAAACTGTCAGAATGGGCACAGAAAACGCACGCAGAAAACATTGCCCGTGAAGAAAGAGCGATAGAACGAGAGGAAAAGAAATTGCAAATGGAGGCAGAAGAAAAGAAGATGCAAATGCAGGCACAGGAAAGGAAATTGCAAATGGAGGCAGAAGAAAAGAAGACGCAAATGCAAGCAGAAGAAAAGAAAATGCAAATGCAGGTAGAAGAAAAGAAATTGCAAATGGAGGCAGAAGAAAAGAAATTGCAACTTGAGGCAGAAGAAAAGAAAATGCTAATTGAGGCAGAAGAGAAAAAGATGCAATTACAAATTGAAGAGAAGAAATTACAATTGCAAGCTCAGGAAAAACAGATGGAGCTTGAGGCGGCGGCCAAACAAGCCCAATTGAATGCCGAGACGCAAATAAAACTAAAACAGATGGAGATTGAGTCCAACACAGAAATATCGGTAAATAAGCTAAGAAGCAACGAGGAAGAACAAAAATATAACAAGTATAAAGGCCTCGTGAAGGCGTTCTGCTCAGGAGATTCCATCAGCACCTACTTGGAAAATTTTGAGTGTCTCATGGCTTACCATAAGATCATAAAAACAGATTGGGCATTTATTCTAATGAGAAACTTAGCTCTTGAACCACTAAAAGTAATAGAGACAGTACCACAGGAAATGCGAAAAGACTATGATTACTTAAAACAACGCATTCTCCAACATTTTTCTTTAGATACTGCAGGTTACCAACAACAATTTGCCAAATTATCTCCACAACCAAACCAAACCTTTATAGATTATGTCAGTACAGTCCAAGACGTGTGCACAAAATGGATTAACTCGGCTAAAACCAACAATAGCCATGACAAACTTAAAGAGCTTATTATTATTGACAAAATAGTTAGCACCATCCCCACACCTTTTGCTAAGTTCTTAAAACAAATGGACTGTAAAAGTATTCAGGAAATAGAGGCAAAGGGGAATGCATTTTTCACAGCAAATAGAGACATTTTTCAGCTGAACATAAGTCACAACGATACAGTAGCTGCAGTAGTGAACACCAAATACTCCAAAACAAACAGAGAGTAAATTTAAACCGCGCACCATGTCGGTAAAGTAGCGAAATGCCAATATTGCGGTTTGAGTCACGACACTTACTCTATGTGCGACAAATCGCCTAACTATCCTCACCACCCTCAAAATGATGGTGGAGAAGCAGAAAACTAAGCGCAACGCTTACCAGAGAGCGGTCAAATGCTTCTTTTGCCGAAGTTTTGGCCACTATAGTCGCTTCTGTGATGGACGTAAGTTATTGAAACAGGCCAATGCTGCACTAGTAGAAACGTCGTCTGACGAAGAGATTGAATCACTAATTGATTGTGATAATCAACACGACAATGAAAGCGAGCTTGGGAATGCTGTACACATTATTAACACCATTACAGACAGTAAATGCAACACCTGTACAAAGTTCCAACTTGACACAACATTACTATGTGGCCACACTGTGGAGGTCATATGGGATACGAAATAACCAGGTCAATTGTCCTGACCCAGTTTTATTGGCCAAAATTTGACCAAGACATTAAAACTTTTTGTAGATCTTTTGATATATGTCAGAAACTGGTCAAAAAGGGGAATAACCCTACTGCATTCTCTTTAAATGGAAAGTTGAAAATATTCCATGTAAATATGTTGAAACCATACTATGCTAGACAGGACATTGAGACAAATGAACAGACGCAACGAACTGGTGACATAAACGAAATGACAATTTCCCAACGGAATGACACCTTGACAAACGAAGCATCGTTAACTACACACTCTTACGACGACAAAAACGACGAAGACATATGGACATTACCGACAATCTGTAATGTTGACAACGACGACAAATTTGACGACATATTGACAACGATTGATCTCGACGACGACGACAATGACATTGAGGACAATTTACAAACAGTAGCATCTGTGATCAATCAGACAGACGTGGACAATACTGAAATCCCTGTACCAACTATGACTGACGACGGGAGTATAAAGGACATACATATCTCTGACACTTTGACACAACAACAGCGACAAGACATTTTGACTCTCCTTGACGACTATAAGTCTATCTTTTCTAACAAACCTGGACGCACTGATAAAATAACACATTCAATTGTGCTGACAGATCTAAGACCGGTCAAATGTAGACCATATTCTATTCCTCTCCATTACAGATCTAATTTAGATAAAGAAATTTTAGATTTAGAGAAGAATGGCATAATTCAAAAATCGATGTCTCAATATTCTTCACCGATTGTCCTGGTGAAAAAGAAGGACCAGACAATCCGTTTGTGCATCGACTATAGGGTATTAAATACAAGAACAACAACGGATGCAGAGCCAATGAACAGTTGTGAAGATCTTATTTTAAATATGGCTCAATCATCCTTATTTTCTAAGACCGACTTAGCGAAAGGATATTGGCAAGTCCCACTACACCCTTCTTGTAGACATATAACAGCATTCGCAACACCCCTCGGTTTGTACGAATGGCTATATCTTCCTTTTGGCCTGAAGAACGCACCGGCCACATTTGTTAGACTAACAAGATTGTTATTACACGGAATTAAAGATGTAGTAGCCTATATTGATGATATATGCGTCCATTCTTCTGATATGACTTCTCACTTACTTACCCTGAAACAAGTCTTCAACCAAATCTCCCTTTTTGGACTTACTATCAAACCTTCCAAGGTTGAAATAGGCTATACACAAATAGACTTCCTTGGTCATAGAATTTCTGAAGGCAAATTGTTGACAGATGATAAAACTGTTTCCAAGATTCTTAATCTAGAAGTGCCTACCACAAAGAAACAAATTAGAAGTTTACTAGGTCTTATTAACTATTATTCTAAATTCATTCCACATTGGGCAGAACTCACCTCAGTCTTTTCTGATATGTTAACTAAAGATCATCCATCGAAAATTTGTAAAAGTACCAGCTTAGATGAGGCAATGTGTAGATTGAAACATATTTTTTCTAATCCACCAGTCTTACGATTACCCAACATAAATTTACCCTTTATTTTGACCACAGATGCGAGCGCTATCGCAATAGGAGGATGTTTAATGCAGGAAGTGGGTGGAGTTAGACACCCGATTCTCTACGTGAGCCGCAAACTAAAGAAGGCTGAGACTCGTTATGCCACAGTGGAATTGGAGGCTTTAAGCCTTTTGTTTTGTATATTGAGATTATCTAAGTTCCTCTTAGGTAGTCATTTTGTGGTCCTCACAGACAGTTCGCCATTATTAGTCCTTAACCATGGGTCGCCCAAAAACCACCGGTTACAAAGATGGTGTCTTCTACTTCAAGATTTCGACTTCGAAATCCGCCATATCAAGGGCACCGATAACATTATGGCTGACCTATTATCACGGCAAACTAATGCGCCAGTAGAATGACTCGTAGCACATCGACCATTCGCCATACTAGAAACTGTGATACTTTTAGTCTGTTGCATATAACAGTGGAACTCTACACCTTCTAGAGAACTCTCAGTGAATAGGTTACTTACGACACCCATGAACATGATACGTTAAGAGCTATACTTTAAGAACTATACTATCAAGTGCCTAAGCTCTAGAACGATCAACAAGAAACGGTAACTGTGTTTCAGCCAATAATATCAACCAGTGAACTGACTCTGAATACTGTAATATTTCATACGGGACATTGAGAACAATCCATACTTGCTGTTGCTACGAAACTTTGCAAACAGCCGAAACAGAACGACGTCGACTACAACACTCAAGAGACAACCATACTAACTTTAACATTCATGGCATAACACGCTAACAACAAGAGGACAACGCACACATCATCGTTGGATTTAGTTATTTAATTAATTAATTACTTTAGTATTAAATATGTATTATATTTGCAATAATGATATATATATAAAATGTGTTAACCTGTAATTTGTACATATTCTACTTTAATATTACAGGCGGTTCCATTCATAGACTAAAGAACCGTCCTATACAATTGTCTCTGGTTAAATTATAACCTATTTTTGATTCATCGTACAAAAAGTACGTATTTTCTTAAAGGGCAAATATCGCCTAGTCCATTTTTTCTAAGGGCAATAACGCTTACCTCAACTTTAATTATATATTTTAACCAAATACTATTTGGAATGAAAGGTGAGTGAATGACTGCGTGAATGGATTAAATGAGAGAACGATACACTTGGCGGACAAATTGTACGCAAAACGTATTTATTTTAATTTGTCTGCGTCTTTCATGTAAAATTGCATGACTTGTCTAATTTGTTAAATACATGTGTAGTATTTAGTTTAATAGTGAGTTTAATTTAGTATTTAGGTTAATATACTTAGTTTAGCAGTTAGGATACATCTAAGCACCACTACTTGGAATACCTGATCATGTATTGCACACAGTGGAGTACTTCATGATTTAGGTTATCCCAACTCGTGACGCTTGGAAATACGCCACACATTCAACACACACGTACACAAACCTTAAAACTCAACACTATCAATTTAAAATACAGTCACTTTATTAGAAACAGCAACTTCTTAGTCAACACACTAACAAGCCAACAGGGACACATATAGTCTTAGGGGGATAAAAGAACAAGGTAGCTACATATCTAGCATTATACAACATACGAGAGTAAAAGTGTATTGAAATGCACACACAGATCAAGATTTGAAGGTGTACTTATTTAGCCAGGACTTCGGTCTTGTTAACCCTCTTTAATACAGAGGTTAATTGTCTTGGTACCAGTGGGGTACTATGAGAAGGGCGGGTTGTAAATACAACTACTAAAACGTCACGTAACTTCGGTCAGATAAGCATTTTAAGGACACGAGAGACAGAGTGATCTCTTCACCAAATCAGAGAAGTGTTGTATGGGAGAATACATGAGTTTTAATGCCAGTATGTAGGTTACCAGGTTACTGTCTACCAAACTACAAACACCAACTTTATGTGATTCGGTGACAGAATTAGAACAGATCTAATTACCCAAGAACAAATCATATCAGGGGGGAGGGGGGGAATCCTGTCACCGCCTCACCTTTAGATATATTATTAGAGGGCTGCAACTCCAGCCCAAGGGATAGAAGCGAGTCGCTCAGGACCCGAGTAATCTAGAGCCTTCTCGAAAGACTGGTCATCGAGTCCATGGTTCCGTGGACACTGACGTGGCCCGCCTATTGCGGGGTCCACGAGGAACTCGGACAGAGTTACCGCCCGTGTCGGATTGGGACACGTGGAGACCGGCAGAGGACAGACGGACTTGAGAGAGGCAACAAGGCCTGCCTGAGAGGGACTCAATAGATATTCATAGATATATATATACATAGGCTAGATAGTGTGCTAGATTGTTGTATGACAACTATGTGTTTGATGTTAACTATCTGTGATATGTACTATAGCGCGGGCTTTTAACCCACCGCGCCGATGCAATACAATAAATGTTCTATATCATAGCGAACGAAGTTTATTGTTGCCTGTATGAACCCGAGCTTAGATAGATAGATAAGAGCAAGATGATGACAGACAGTATCAGCCAATTAAGAGAGGTGTTAGGCAGGGATGTGTGATGTCTCCAGATTTTTTTCCCTGTACAGTGAAAATATTTTCAGAAATGTAGAGGATATAAATGGAATCAGCATTGGAGGACGAAACATCAATAACATTAGATAAGCAGATGATACAGTATTAAATGCAGACAATGCGCAGGACCTGCAACAATTAGTAGATGCGGTTGTTGTACACAGTGAGCAACTGGGGTTAGAATTAAATTGTAAAAAGACTCAGGTTATGGTCGTCAGTAGGAAGAAAGAAGTGCCACAATGTAATATACAAGTAAATGGAAATATTCTTCAACAAGTGAATCGGTACAATTATCTTGGAACAGTTATAACATCTGATGGGAGATGCCTTGAAGAGATTAGAACAAGAATCGCCATGGCGAAAGTAGCCTTTAGCAAGATGAAAAACATTCTGACCAATAAAAAGATGTCAATTGAAACGAGAAAAAGAGTGTTGAGGGGATACATAGAGCCTGTTCTTTTGTATGGATGTGAAACTTGGACAATGAGCAGTCAAGCTGAAAAGCATCTGATGGCTGCAGAAATGTGGTTTCTGAGGAAAATGCAAAGAATACCATGGACAGACAGAAAAACCAATGACCAAGTACTACAGGAGACAAATGAACATCGTAAACTGATTAGAGAAATTAGACGTAGACAGTCAAAATTTTTTGGTCATGTTATGAGAAGAAATGGATTGGAGAAATTAGTGACAACTGGCAAGATCGAGGGGAACAGACCAAGAGGAAGACCGAGAGGAAAATACCTGGATGGCTTGGCCACATGGCATGGACGATACATGAACACTGAGCTGATCCACGACACTGGTGATCTAGTAAAATGGCGAGTCATGACCGCCCACGCTTTCCGGCATGGCACATGATTGATTGATTGATTGATGACTATATTGTTGTAACAAAACATCTTTCTGCATTCACTGTTGGTACAGTGAAAAGTTCCATCAAACGATAACATAAATGATGTAGAACAGCGCGTACTTTGTTGTTGTCAAACATTGATTGAAGCAGTGGGCCTCCAGAGAATAATTTGTAATTTCAACAAATTACTCCGGTAAAACCATTAATTCTGGTCAAACGTTTATGTAATAACACTAAAATATCCATCTACAGAATAGATGTAAATTATTCCAGGAGTTCGCGTGCACATCTTGAAGACATCACTGTGTTATGTCTTGAGATCGATGATTTAGCAAACACCGACAACTTTTCTCGCCACCTTTTCCGCCTCTGTTCACTTATGGGAACAACTTCAGCACAGACAAATCAGCCATCACTTAGGCAGGTGAAAAGGAGGCGAAGTGAGGAGGACAGTTGTGAAGTCAATAAGAAATCCAAAGCAATGACTGAGAACAGCGAAGGTGATAATGAAGACAAAGAGGAAGATATCTATTATCTGTTCTATTTGCTTAGAGGCTCGGTTCACTGGTGGTGATCATCATTGGA
>JACEFZ010001429.1:0-5000 GCA_014155875.1 Cepaea nemoralis
TTACCGTGAGCGCACAAGAATTAGAAGTGGTTCGAGTCGCCCCAGTGACTTATGAGAGTATGGAGCTGGTCGCTCAGAAAGTCGTTGCGTGCTGATGAGCGTAATCTAGCCTAGGAATCAACATACACCTGAAAGATGCTGGTGTGGACCGCAATATCCTGAAACAGGATGGAAACGCGGAAAAAAAAATAGAGCTATCTGGCGAACACAGAAGTAAGCAAAAAGTTGCACTCTTTTACGCGCTTTGCGGCGAGTTAAATATAAGGTGACGGGGCTAAAAAATCAAGTTGACGTGTGTCACCCGTCTTCCTCGGAGATTTCATCACCATCTTAGAGCTTAATCCACCTCGATGTTCTTTAGCGTAATCACTGATCACCGAGACAGCATACATGGGTGAATGTCTGTGTCTCCAGTCAAACTATTGCCATTAGCCAGGATATTGCTTTAGTTACTGTCATGAGATCATTAGCCAGGATATTGCTTTAGTTACTGTCATGAGATCAATAGCCAGGATATTGCTTTAGTTACTGTCATTATATCTATAGCCAGGATATTGCTTTAGTTACTACATTGAGATCCTTAGTCAGGCAACGTTTTGTAAGGCGAAGACATCGCGCTCATCCTTCACAGTTCTCGCTTCGAGCTGAGCCGTAAACGCCCGTAAGCTCCCCACATGTCGGACAACAGTCACAGCTGTCTATATGACTACATTACCCTTAGAGGAGTTCTCAAATAGCAGGGCCTACTGCATCCACCATAGATACAAGGTTTTGTGTCTGCTCTCCCTATTCAGTCGGATGCATGCTGAAAAAGACGACCCACATCAACTGGCACTTGTATCATTTCCCTCTAGATAATATTGTATGCTTGTAAAGCATGGACAATAAGTAGGCAAATTGGTGAACATCTAATTTAAGTATATGTGATTTCTAAACATCTAATGACTTTGAACCTGTGACTTCTAAACATCTAATGGCAGTGAACATGTGGCTTCTGGGTAGAATTCAAAGGATACAAAGAAAGGACAGAAGAAAAAAAAACGAGTGAGACAAATGAAAATCCTACATTGAAATAAGAAAATCTCTTGTAGAGTCAAGATTTTTTTTTCCGCGTTTCCATCCTGTTTCAGGATATTGCGGTCAACACCTGCATCTTTCAGCTGTATGTTGATTCCTAGGCTAGATTTATGCTCATCAGCACGCCTCGACTTTCTGAGCGACAGGCTCCATACTCTCATAAGTCACTAGCTCGACTCGAACCACTTCTAATTCTCGTGCGCTCACGTTAACCACGAGAGTATTCGGGGTTAACGAAGAAAGCCAGGGAGCCGGCAGTCAAGATTAAATAAAAATAACAAGAAAATTTAATGGCAACTGTCAAAATGTATGGTTAAGGAAAAAGTGAAAGGCAGAGATAAATACCTTATGACTTGGCCACATGGCATAGTCGCGACAAGAGCAGAGATATGAATCAAGATTATGTGATGGTCAGTGATGGCGAGCAATGACCGCCCACGATAACCGGCATGACACATGATGACAAGCATACCTGTGAAAGTGAACGCCCCGTAGATAATCAGGGGTATGCTGATGATGGTCTGTAGTGGCACGGCGTGCTTGAAGACGATGTGATGTGCCATGGTCATTGTGACAGGTTCCATCAGTTTGATAGCCAATGTGGAGGAGGCCTGGACAGAGATACACACATGTAGGTCAGTGAACAGGGGCAGAGCAGTATGACAGCAGAGACAGTCTTTGGACAGGTATGTGTGTATGTGTGTCTGTGTGTGTGTGTGTGTGTGTGCAGACAGGTTAGTGTAACGGTCAGGATGTTGAATTGACAATGGCACAGGAGCTGTCGGACGGACGTTCAAGGCCGTAGCCTCATCCTTGGACTCAGGCCTAAAAATGTGATGAGCCTATAATGTGACATACCCACAGCAGATGGGACTTGTGTTTGTTTCTGTTTGTTTGGTATGTTTTGGTTTGTTTTTGTCCTGGGGGTTTCACTAACAATTATTTTTTCCCTCTCGCTCGCTTTGAACTCAAGCGTTGTCCATATACGTGTTGGTACTTATAGTACACTACACTGATTTTTTTTTTTTTTTGCGTGTGGATTAGCTTTCCCTGTTACCAGTGCCCCTCGTCATCAGGCGACCCCACTCCAACTTCTGAGGTACTTGTACTTTACGTCGCCTAATCAATGACGAGAAGTCAAAATGTTAGTTCAGCTGACCGGAGTTTAATCCGCTACCTCATCATCAGCACACCGGGAGTTTAACAGCGAGCGCTCTTACCCATTCTGCCACGCTGACCTTTGTGTGAGTAACATGTTAGGCCTACTTATATTCCAGGCCACGAGATATGAGGCCACGTGGCCTGTTCCCTTACTCGTCGCCTTTCCTAATCAATTCCAAAAAATATTCCTATAATTGTCTTGTACCCACTTTTTTGGAGAGAAGCGATAGTGCAGTACCTAGACACTCACCTACCAGCTCGGTGCTCGTGGGTTTAATCCGCATCAGGACAGATTTAGATTTTATAATGTGATCTGGTCGACCCATTCTAAAAATGGGTAACAAAAAATATATTACCAGATAAAGGAGACATATGTGATACTGACCTCATCCACCAAGTGCTGATTTTTTCCCCCGCATTTCCTTTACAGGACATTGCAGTCAACAACAGCATGTTTCAGCTGCTGTTGATGTCCTGGCAAGTTTTACGTTCAGTAGTTTGCCATTACTTTCTGAACGACCGGCTCACATACCCTCCGTAAGTAACCAACGCGACGCGATCCGTTGCCGAATCTCGTGCAGCTGTGTTTTGGACGAGAGTCGCTTAAATCGACAGGGTCGACTTCATTGCACCGGGTTTTATCCCAGATGGCTCGGTCTCTTTCCGCAGCGCGGAAAGCGTCGCACAAAGCACGAACTCCGTAGCTCTAGCGACGACCCACAGGAGTCTCCGAAAAATTTCACTCGTGAACCGAAGGTCACGGCCCGGAATCTAACCCACAGCCTTCGGAGCTTGAGTCAAACGGCTTGACAACTTCGCCACGGAGATCCCCTCACGAGTACTTGTTCGAGAGTATACGGGATTACGAACACCGTTCTTAATACCTAAGCCAAGGAGACCGGCACGTGCTGATTGGTTGATATAAATATGAGTTGAGCGCCATGTGACAAGTGTGCCTTAGGTGTGTAAAGGGATACTTTACTTACTCAATTATCTGAGGACCAGTCTCCGGTGTCTAGGCGTTACACGATTTTCTCCTTAATCCCGTATACTCTCGTGAGTAACGTGACGTTGCGTGAGAATCGATAGTGGTTCTCTCCGCGTCGGTAACTTACGGGGTATGTGAGCCGGTCGCTCAGAAAGCAATGGCAAACTACTGAGCGTAATCGTGTCAAGAAATCAACAATCAGCTGAAAGATGCTGATGTTGACAGCGATGTCCTGTAAAGGATATGCGAACAAACAAACAAACAAAATTATCTGAGGCTGGCCATTACTGGTACTGCTTGGGCAAGTGAATTTGAAAAACGAAGACACAAACAATAGATTGGAACAATTTATTGCCTATCATATTTGTGAACTTGTGTGTTGTATATTTCAGCTTGAAGGATTTATTTAATTACTTTAGTTTATGTTGTGTGATGTCTGCAGTATGCACGGGAAGAGATGCAATGAAATATGCCAGGCACATTGTTTGCGGCTTCTGTGTGTAAAGCCACAAAGGAATACATTCTTGTGATGATTCCGAAATCATTTACGTTGGAAAATAAGTAGGCGTAGGAAATGTCTTTTTGGCGCGCTTTAAGACGTATTGCGCGTATGATGCTAAACCCATATTTTAAAGGAACAATCGACACTCAGTCGAAATTCATTGTAACTGTCACGGGACCACTGTCGTTAACGATAAGATGATAAAGTAACAGAGAACCAGTCTGTATTCACAGCTGCAATTGTTTGTTACTAGTGGAGAAACACTCATGTCGGATCAAAGGAGACTACAAGTCTTTGAGAGTTCCCTAGGAATGGGGAATTTGTCGGCATTGTTTAATGTATCGTCGTTTGAGAGAAAAAGCTTGTTGTGTTCGTGGTGGAAGGAGGGGACAACTATTCTTGTGAAGTTGGGAACAGATTATCTGCCGCTGAGGCCACCTGGTGTTTACATCGAATGACGTCACTAGGACAATACCCGATTGTATGCAAAACAGAACTTGTTACCGCTAGGTTGAACAAGGGAGGTGACCTAGGCTGAAGTGTTTCGACTAGCTCTGTTTTAATATAGAAAAGAATCTAGCGTGTTCGGTATCAGTTAACGTCGAGGAACATGTGTCTTTCATGGCAAAATGTAGATTCGATTCAGGATAGAGCTGAGTGTTCATAAGGTATTTACTAAATAGTATTTAGATGTAAATAATGTAGGATAGTCTAGTGCATGATAGAGCTAGATCTTGAACATAGTGTTGTTGAGTTGTGGTTAGGTATTCATGGAATGTCGGCGACAGTGGGCAGTCGCATTGTTAAAACTAACTAGTGTGAGAGGTCAATTAGCTCAGCTGGTTGGAAATAGTGAAGTGGGATGATATTTAGAAGGATTGAGGATGGTTGGGGGATAGGGGAAGTTTCCAATGGTTGGATCTTCCAGTGGGGGTCTACTGGGGTTCTGCACTTTACATTTGGTCTTTCCTTGTCTTACCCTAATTTAGACCGATATGATGAGCTTCTCTGCCCCATGACAGAGTTTGGTTCACTGTCATATATCTGAGTGAGCCTGTCGGTCTACACTCATCTAATAGGAGTCAGTGTCCGGTTGCTCTCACCGGTGTGTTCTCTCTCTTTCACAGGTTCCCTCAGGTTACTCAGGTGAAGCTGAAACATCACTGTTTACTATAATGGATACCTTAGTGCAGGCAGAGTTATTCAGCAGCTTTTGCACTGGGCCCATGATAAAAGGGGTCTGAAGGAACATGGCTCGGTTGAGCCGAAACA
>JACEFZ010001429.1:10000-54424 GCA_014155875.1 Cepaea nemoralis
CTGTCTGTCTGTCTGTCTGTCTGTCTGTCTGTCTGTCTGTCTGTCTGTCTGTCTGTCTGTCTGTCTGTCTGTCTGTCTGTCTGTCTGTCTGTCTGTCTGTCTGTCTGTCTGTCTGTCTGTCTATATGTATATATGTATTTATGTGTGTGAGAGAGCGTGCGTGCGTGCGTGCGTGCGTGCGTGCGCGCGCGTGTATGTATGTATGTGTGTATATGTGTGTGTGTCTGTCTGTCTGTCTGTCTGTCTGTCTGTCTCCGTGTCCGTGTCCGTGTCCGTGTCCGTGTCCGTGTCCGTGTCCGTGTCCGTGTCCGTGTGTCCGTGTGTGTGTGTGTGTGTGTGTGTGTGTGTGTGTGTGTGTCTGTCTGTCTGTCTGTCTGTCTGTCTGTCTGTCTGTCTGTCTGTCTGTCTGTCTGTCTGTCTGTCTAACTGTCTGTCTGTCTGTCTGTCTGTCTGTCTGTCTGTCTGTCTGTCTGTCTGTCTGTCTGTCTGTCTGTCTGTCTGTCTGTCTGTCTGTCTGTCTGTCTGTCTGTCTGTCTGTCTGTCTGTACGTACGTACGTACGTACGTATGTATGTATGTATGTATGTATGTATGTATGTATGTATGTATGTATGTATGTATGTATGTATGTAATAAAAAAGAGATAGAGTTGAACTGCGTAACTAATTTTTACATCACACAATGAATATTTACAATTTTTCTCACGACAATCGTAAGTGTATGTGTGTGTAAAGTATGGGAGTTTGTTCATACGAGTTTCAGTGATTATGTGAGGCATCATGTAAGTGTCTAAATGTGTGGATGTGTGTGTGAGTGTGTATATGGGGGATGTGTGTGTGGGGATGTATGTGTGGATGGGTTATGAATGGAGGATGTATGTGAGTGGATGGGGGATGTGTGGTGGTTGGGTAGTGTGTGTGGGTGAGGGATGTGTGTATGTGGGTGTTGGTTGTGGGGGTTGTGTTGATTGGGAATGTTTACGTGGGTGGTTGGGTGGGTGAGGGATGTGTGGATTGAGGGATGGGTGTGTGATGGGTGTGTAGATGTGTGTGTGGGGGATGTGTGGTGGTTGGGTAGTGTGTGTGGGTGAGGGATGTGTGTATGTGGGTGTTTGGTTGTGGGGGTTGTGTAGATTGGGAATGTTTACGTGGGTGGTTAGGTGGGTGAGGGATGTGTGGATTGAGGGATGGGTGTGTGATGGGTGTGTAGATGTGTGTGTGGGTAGGGAATATGTCTGTGCGGGTGAGGGGTGTATGGGTGAGTGGAGGATGTATGTGTGAGTGGTGAGGGTGTTTGTAAGTTGGGGTTATGTGGGAGATGGGTGGGCAGATGTGTGTGTGGGTGAGAGATGTGTGGGTGGGGTTTTGTGTGGGAGGGGAGATGTCTGTGGGTGAGGGAGTGTGGGGTTGGTGTTATTGGGTGTGGGATGTGCCGGTGTGTAGGTTGGTGTGCGTGAGTGCGGGTAGGAAGATGGGAGATGTACGTGATGTATGTGTTCATGGGTGGGTGGGAGATGTGGGGTGTGAGTGGCTAAGGGATGAGTACATGAGTGGATGGATGTGTGTGGGGGTTGATTGTATGGGTGCGGAATTTGTGTGGGTAGGTAAGATGTGTGTGGGTTGGGGATGTATGTGGCGCGTATATGTGGGTGGTTGATGTGTGTGGGGTGTATATGTGGGTGGTAGGTGTGTGTTTTGCTGGGTGGTTGGGGGTGTGTGGGTGGGTGGTGTAGAATATGTGGGTGGATGAGTGTTGGTGGGTGGAGGATGTATGTGTGTGGGTGGGGGATGAGACAACGAGAGAGTTAGTGTGTGTGAAAGAAGTAAAAGAGAAAAGAAAGAGAGATATAGAGAGTTGAGCAAAAGTATGTCATGCGTCGTACTATTCCATGTTTTTTTCTGTATACTCATCATTCATGCTATCATTTTTACTGCCACAAGATTTTCTACCATGTACTGACAAAAATTTGTGCACTGCTTATTCCATCATGTTTATGTCAATTTTATAAAATCAGCATCACTATTTTTATGTTACACAATGTATGTGCATAATTTGCTCTACATTTTTTGTGAGAATGCTCACGATAATTGTCAGTGTGTGTGTGTGTGTGTGTGTGTGTGTATATATATATATATATATATATATATATATATATATATATATATATATATATATATATATATATATATATATATATATATATATATATGTGTGTGTGTGTGTGTGTGAATCGTGGGAGTTTGTTCACACTAGCTTCAGTGATTATGTGAGGCATCATGTATGTGTCTAGATGTGAGGATTATGTTTGGGTTAGGGGTGAGTTTGTGGGTGGGGGGATGTATGTGGGTTGGGAGATGTGTGTAGGTGGGGGATTTGTGTGTGGGTTGTATGTGGGTGAGTGGGGAGGCGTGGGTGAGTGGTGACTTATGTGGGTGGGTGGGGAATTTGAATGTGGATGAGGGATGTGTCTGGGTGGGGATGTGTGTGTGTGTGAGTGTGTGTGATGGATGTGTGTATGAGTGGATGTATGGGTGGGGGTATGTGGATGGGTGATGTGGGGAGTATGTAGGGGGTGTGTGGGGATGTGTGTATGGGTTGGGGGATGGGTTGTGGCTATTGTATATATGGAGGGGGGGGGGTGTGTATGGGGTTGGAGATGTGTGTTGCTGGGTGGGAGATGTGTGTGGGATTATGGGTGAAGTGTGTGTGAGTGGAGGATGTATGGGGTGTGTGTGGGGATATGTGTGTCTGGGTGTGTGGGGAGATGTGTGCGAGTGGAGGATATGTGTGTTGGGGGATGTGTGTGTGGGTGGGTGGGGAGGTGTATGGGTAGGTGGATGGATTTGTGTATGGATAGCGCTTGTGTGAGTGGGGAATTTGTGGGTGGGTGAGAGATGTGTGGGAAGGGGATGTGTGTTTGGGTTGGTGTGTTTTTGTGGGTAGTGGTATGTGTGGGTGTTGGTAGGTGGGGGATGTGTGTGTGGGTAGGTGTGTTGGAGCGTGTGTAGGGGGAGTGGATGATGTGTGTATACGTGGGAGATGTATGTGGGTGGGGGATGTGTGTGTGGGTGGGAAGATGTTTGGGTATGGGTGGGTGATGTGTGAGTGATTGAGGGATGTGTGTGGGTTGGTGGGGATATGTGTATGTGCTTGGGGGTGTGTGATTGGGTGGGTGGAGTATGTGTGAGTGGGGAGTTGTGTGTGTGTGGGGATGTTTGTGTGTGTGGGTGCGAGATGTCTGGGTTGTTGAGGGGATGTGTGAGTGGGTGGAGGGATATGTGGTGGGTGGGGGTGTGGGTATGGGAGGGTTATGTGTGATTGGGTGAGGGATGTGTTTGTGGATTGGTGCGGGATGTCTGTGTTGGAGGGGGGATGTGCCACATAACATGATAATATGCATTGTTTATGCTTTCAACATTCATTTGACAATATTTCTTTTCCTACGTGAATGTATCATGCACTTTTGATGAACGAAAGAAGAGTGATTGGAAGGGCCGAATATAAGACGGGCCTACGTGCCCAATTTGTAACCCTTTTTAAAATAAAGTTCAATTCAATTGAATTCAATTCAGTTCTTTCAGTATGTCTGGTTCTAGTTCTTCGGTGACATCTGTGTCGGTTTCTTTAATTCCTGTGACATCTGATGGGATGTTGAGAAGTTGTTCGAAGTACTGTTTCCATCTTATTAGGATTTGTGTTTGTTCACTTATCGGTTCTCCATTTTAGCTGTTAATTATTTCAATTGGGTCTCCTTTGGTTCTCATTGCACTTATCTTTTTGTAGAAGTTTCTAGTTGCTTCCTTGTAGTTTTTATTTAGGGTTTCTACATACTCCCCCCCCCCCCCCCAGTCTTTTTGTTTCTCTGTCTTTACTGTTGTATTCGATTGTCTTCTCGCTATTCTATATTCTCTGTAATCACGTTCCTGTTTGCTCTTCGACCACTTTTTATATTTTTCCTTTTTATCTTTTACAGCTTTCTTTACCTCTGCGTTCCGCCAACTTGTTATTTTCTTTATTCGGTTTTTGTGTTTTTTCGGGGTTGCACATGTTGTTTTTGCAGTATTTAAAATGCTTAATTTGAACATCTCCCATTCTTCTTCCACTGTTTTTCTTTCTATGGGTAATTTTACAAAGATTTCCGTTAGTTCTTTCATATAATTTTCCCTCACTGCATCATCTTTGAGGTTAATTAAGTTTACTGGAAAAATGTTTCATGTTTTTGATATGTGCGGGTTTTCGTTGGTTATATTTACACGTTTATTATTTGTAGTAACAGCAAAGTTATATTATATCTTTACGACATTTCTTTATTGTTTATGACAGTCTGAAGACGTATGGTGAACGCATTGGATCATATCCTGCTGATTTTTCTAGGCCGCGTCAATGTTCTTCAACTCAGCATACGAAATTACACTCAGAAACCACAAACAATAGTCAGCTTGATTGATTGCCTGGCATATTTTACAGTATGTCGACAAGTGCACTTTTCAGAATTACAGATGTGAATGTATGAAACATATTTTGGCTGAAATACAAAAGAAAACTCTAACATGTACAGTTCGCTTCGACTGCATTAGCCAGGCGGCCTTAATTCTTCAGGTTTAAGACCCCCTTGCCATACACCGCAATGTAATATATTGGCAGTAAGTGACAGACAGTTTTTGACATAACACTCATTGTCTCTTTTACTGTTCAAATGTAGAGCAATGTTATTCTCACAAAGTCACTATGAAATCTTTCTGTCGTTACAGCACCGGTGTTAGCTGCTTAATTGCTATGGTCTCGATATATTTAAGTAATCGCTTATTGGTCATCGAATGCAGTATACAAAACACATTTTCTCTGTTATATTAATACAGAGGTTCTAGAAAACCTGAGAATGAAAAGAAAGTTGTTGAAAGAAATAAAACAAATAAAAATGAAATATTTCGGCCATGTTAAAAGACATAACACTCTTATAAAAATCATACTGGTAAGCAAGGTTGAGAGCATGCGAGCAAGAGGTAGACAACGATACAAGTGGGAAGATAACATCAAGATGTCACCGCCTCACCTTCATATATATTAGTAGAGGGCTGCAACTCCAGCCCAAGGGAAAGCATTGAGTCGCTCAGGACCCGAGTAATCTAGAACCTTCTCGAAAGAGCTGGTCACTGGTCCATGATTGCGTGGACACTGATGTGGCCCGCCTAATGCGGGCCCCACGAGGAACTCGGACAGAGTTACCGCCCGTGTCGAAGAAGGACACGAGGAGAGACCGGCAGAGGACAGACGGACTTGAGAGAGGCAACAAGGCCTGCCTGAGAGGGACTCAATAGATATTCATAGATATATATACATAGGCTAGATAGTGTGCTAGATTGTTGTATGACAACTATATGTTTGATGTTTAACTATCTGTGATATGTAATATAATATAGCGCGGGTCTGTTTACCCACTGCGCCAACTGTATCTTTAATCCAATAAATATTCGATCTCATAGCGAACAGATTTATTGTTGCCTGTATGAACCCATGTTCAGTTACCTAGATAAGAGCAAGACGATGACAGGCTTTTTGGGGGCTAGTTTTCCGGTTTTGGCATAGAATGTTTTCTAAAAGAGCTATTAAATGCCATGTAAAATTACTTATTTAATCATATCACATTGATTTTTGGTAACACATTGATTTGTTTAAATCAAAGAAATTGTTAACTTTACTAGTTTGCATAACATTAGTAGCTATCTAGCGATAAAATAGAATTAATCTGAGTCCCTCGGCAACGTCTCACCATTGCCTCCGCAGTGCCTCATTATTTTGATTCTGTAAACAATTTTTTTTTTTTTTTTTGACATGTTACTATTTTGACATTTTTTTTCTGTGACGGTGACTAATGTTTTCTCGCTCCACGAGCAGATTGTTCCGCAACTAGTGCCGCGTGCAACCTATCAAACCTTTCCAACAGTGACGAGAGTACAAGACAACATCGAGGAGTTCTGGGATTGAAAGCTAAGTTTCACATCATACCCATTACATCTCTAAGCTGTACTTCTCACCTTCCATCATTGTATTATTTTGTTTCATATTGATTTGTTTGCATATTCATGACCTTGTCACCAACATAACCTTGCCTTTTGATTTACACATTAATAATTAAGGGAGTTAACCAAATTTTCGACAACACAACATTTTTTCTAAGGGATTTAACTTTATAAACTTTACAAACAAGTAAAACACAAAATGTCTAGCTTAGATAAGTGCATTGAGCAAGGAATAAAGTTAGGTTATAAAGAGGAAGAACTGTCAGAATGGGCACAGAAAACACACGCAGAAAATATTGCCCGTGAAGAAAGAGCGATGGAACGAGAGGAAAAACAACGGCAAATGCAAATGCAGGCCGAGGAAAAGAAATTGCAAATGCAGGCCGAAGAAAAGAAATTGCAAATGCAGGCCGAAGAAAAGAAATTGCAAATGGAGGCCGAAGAAAAGAAAATGCTAATTGAAGCAGAAGAGAAAAAGATGCAATTGCAAATTGAAGAAAAAAAAATACAATTGCAGGCTCAGGAGAAACAGATGGAGCTTGAGGCCGCAGCCAAGCAGGCCCAATTGAATGCCGAGACACAGATAAAACTTAAACAGATGGAGATTGAGTCCAACACAGAAATATCAATAAATAAGCTAAGAAGCAAAGAGGAAGAACAAAAATATAACAAGTACAAAGGACTCGTGAAGGCGTACTGTTCTGGAGATTCCATCAGCGCCTATTTAGAAAATTTTGAGTGTCTCATGTCTCATCATAAGATCATTAAATCAGATTGGGCATTTATTCTAATGAGGAACTTAGCTCTTGAACCACTTAAAGTAATAGAGACAATACCACAGGAAATGCGAAAAGACTATGAGTACCTAAAACAACGCATTCTCCAACATTTTTCTTTAGATACTGCAGGTTACCAACAACAATTTGCCAAATTATCTCCACAACCAAACCAAACCTTTATAGATTATGTCAGTACAGTCCAAGACATATGCACAAAATGGATTAACTCGGCTAAAACCAACAATAGCCATGACAAACTTAAAGAGCTTATTATTATAGACAAAATAGTTAGCACCATCCCCACACCTTTTGCCAAATTCTTAAAACAAATGGACTGTAAGAGTATTCAGGAAATCGAGGCAAAAGGGAATGCATTTTCCACAGCAAATAGGGACATTTTTCAGCTGAACATAAGTCACAACGATACAGCAGCTGCAGTAGTGAACACCAAATACTCCAAACAAACAGGGGGTAAATTTAAACCTCGCCCCAATGTCGGTAAAGTAGTGAAATGCCAATATTGCAATTATACTCACGACATGTACGCGATGTGCGACAAAGCACCTACCTATCCTCACCACCTCAAAATGATGGTGGAGAAGCAAATGGCTAAACGCAGTGCTTACCACAGAGCAATTAAATGTTATTTTTGCAATAGCTGGGGCCATTATAGTAAGGATTGTGAAGGCCGAAAGTTATTGAAACAGGCCAATGCTGCACTAGTAGAAACGTCGTCTGACGAAGAGCTTGAATCATTGAATGAATGTGATAATCAACCCGACAATGAAAGCGAGATTGGGAATGCTGTACACATTATAAACACCATTACAGACAGTAAGTGCAACACCTGTACGAAGTTCCAACTTGACACAACACTACATTGTGGCCACACGATCCCTATTTCAAATGAAACAGCAAACGCTGCTTTGTCATCTACAGGCAAGCTAGTTTTTTTTACAGGGTTTGTTAACAACAAAAAGTGCACATTAATTAGAGATTCCGGCGCAACGCTTTGTGGGGTGAAGAAAACATTAATAGACACGAAAGACTACACAGACAAACATGTGACTTGTCGCACATTCTCAGGTACGATAGAGAAATATCCCCTTGCTCTGGTCGAAATTCTAACACCATTCATATCAGGACCAGTATTGTGTGCTGTCCTTGAAAACCCAGTCGCTGACATTATACTTGGTAATTTACCCAACATACATCCATGCTCTAAAAAGGAAATCAAAGAGTGGGAGCAAAAACACGCTATCCACCACACAAACAGCGATGCAAAAGAGAAACACCATTCTTGCTTGTCTCATTCTGCCAAAATACCAAGGGAGACAACCACTAAGGTAATTCAAAAAGAATTCACCAAGGTGAACGATGCAGGGGCGGTCGAATCTATGAACGATACGACCGAATTAAAACCTCGAATTGAGGATGCTACCAAACTACCAAGTACCAAACCTGTAAATGCGCAACAAAACACACAACACACAAACGCGATAACACGACAGACAACCCATAAAACCAACGCTGACCAACTGCAGGAATCATTAGAAATAGTAGCGCCAAACTCAACTAACATCAATTTTGGAAATGAACAGAAAGCAGATACAACACTTGCACCATACTTTAAATTAGTAGGACTTAAACCAAAAGTCACTAAAAACGCATCGTGAACATTTAGGCTACAAAACAACATCCTAACTAGACTTTACACAACAAAGCAGACCACGATACAGCAAATAATGTTACCACAAGCACATCGAAACAAAGTGCTAAAAATAGCCCATGACTCCCCTTTTGGAGGTCATATGGGATACGAATTGACCAGGGCAATTGTCCTGACCCAGTTTTATTGGCCAAAGTTCGACCAAGACATGAAAACATTTTGTACATCTTGTGATATATGTCATAAACTGGTCAAGGGGAATAACCCTACTGCATTCTCTGTAAATGGAAAGTTGAAATTATTCCATGGAAATATGTTGAAACCATACTATGCTAGACAGGACAATGAGAAAAATGAACAAACACAACGAACTGATGACGGAGACAAAACGACAATTTCCCAACAAATTGACACCTCGACAAGCGAAGCATCGTTAACGACACACGCTTACAACGACGAAAACGACGAAGACATATGGACATTACCGACAATCTGTGATATCGACAATGACGACAAATTTGACGACATATTGACGATTGATCTCGACGACGACGACAATAACATTGAAGACAATTTACAAACTGTAGCATCTGTGATAAATCAGACAGACATGGACAATACGGAAATCCCTGTACCAATCATGACTGACGACGGGAGTATAAATGACATACATATCTCTGACACTTTGACACAACAACAGCGACAAGACATTTTGACGCTTCTTGACGACTATAAGACTATCTTTTCCAACAAACCTGGATGCACTGATAGAATAACACATTCAATTGTGCTGACAGATCTGAGACCGGTCAAATGTAGACCATATTCTATTCCTCTCCATTACAGATCTAATTTAGATAAAGAAATTTTAGATTTAGAGAAGAATGGCATTATTCAAAAATCGATGTCTCAATATTCTTCACCGATTGTTCTGGTGAAAAAGAAGGACCAGACAATCCGTTTGTGCATCGACTATAGAGTATTAAACACAAGAACAACAACGGATGCAGAGCCTATGAACAGTTGTCTAGATCTTATTTTAAATATGGCTCAATCATCCTTATTTTCCAAGACCGATTTAGCGAAAGGATATTGGCAAGTTCCACTACACCCTTCTTGTAGACATATAATAGCATTCGCAACACCTCTCGGTTTACACGAATGGCTATATCTTCCTTTTGGCCTGAAGAACGCACCGGCCACATTTGTGAGACTAACAAGATTGTTATTACACGGAATTAATGATGTAGTTGCTTATATTGATGATATATGCGTCCATTCTTCTGATATGACTTCTCACTTACTCACCCTAAAACAAGTCTTCAACCAAATCTCTCTTTTTGGACTTACTATCAAACCTTCCAAGGTTGAAATAGGCTATACACAAATAGACTTTCTTGGTCATAGAATTTCTGAAGGAAAATTGTTGACTGATGATAAAATTGTTTCCAAGATCCTTAATCTAGAAGTGCCTACCACAAAGAAGCAGATTAGAAGTTTACTAGGTCTGATTAACTATTATTCTAAATTCATTCCACATTGGGCAGAACTCACCTCAGTCTTTTCTGATATGTTAACTAAAGATCATCCATCAAAAATTTGTAAAAGTACCAGCTTAGATGATGCAATGTGTAGATTGAAACATATTTTTTCTAATCCACCAGTCTTACGATTACCCAACATAAATTTACCCTTTATTTTGACCACAGATGCGAGCGCTATCGCAATAGGAGGATGTTTAATGCAGGAAGTGGATGGCGTACGACACCCGATTCTCTACGTGAGCCGCAAACTAAAGAAGGCTGAGACTCGTTATGCCACAGTGGAATTGGAGTGTTTGAGCCTATTGTTCTGTATATTGAGATTATCTAAGTTCCTCTTAGGAAGCCACTTTGTGGTCCTCACAGACAGTTCGCCATTATTAGTCCTTAACCATGGGTCGCTCAAAAACCACCGGTTACAAAGATGGTGTCTTCTACTTCAGGACTTCGACTTCGAAATCCGCCATATCAAGGGCACCGATAACATAGTGGCTGACCTTTTATCACGGCAGACAAATGCGCCATTAGAATGACTCTCATCACATTGGCCATTAGCCACACTATAAACTGTGATACTTTTAGTCCGTTACATATAACAGTGTGACTCTACACCTGCTAGAGTACTCTCAGTGATTAGGTTAATTACGACACCCATAAACATACGTTAAGAGCTATACTATAAAAACTATACCATCAAATGCCTAAGCTCTAGAACGATTCCAGCAAGAAACAGTAACTGTGTTTGTTTTAACCAATAATATCAACCAGTGAACTGACTCTGAACACTGTAATATTTCATACGGGACAGTGAGAGCAATCCATACTTGCTGTTGCTACGAAACTTTGCAAACAGCCGAAACAGAACAACATCGACGACAACACTCAAGAGACAGCCATACTAACTTTAACATTCATGGCATAACACGCTAACTACAGGACGACAACACGCACATCATCGTTGGAGTTATTTAATTAATTACTTTATTATTAGATATGTATTATATTTCCATTAATGATGTATATAAATTGTGTTAACCTGTAATCTGTACATATTCTACTTTAATATTACAGGCGGTGCCATTCATAGGCTAAAAGAACCGTCCTATACAAGTGTCTCTAGTTAAATTATAACCTATTTTTCATTCATCGTACAAAAAGTACGTATTTTCTTAAAGGGCAAATATCGCCTAGCCCATTTTTTCTAAGGGCAATAACGCTTACCTCAACTTTAAGTATATATTTTAGCCAAATACTATTTTGAATGAAAGATGAGTGAATGACTGCGTGAAAGGATTAAATGAGAGAACGATACACTTGGCGGACAAATTGTACGCAAAACGTATTCATTGTAATTTGTCTGCGTCTTCCATGTAAAAATGCATGACTTGTCTAATTTGTCAATACATGTGTAGAACTTAGTTTAGTAGTGAGTTTAATTTAGTAGTTAGTGTAATATACTTAGTTTAGCAGTTAGGATACATCTAAGCACCACTACTTGGAATGCCTGATCATGTATTGCACACAGTGCAGTATTTCATGATTGAGGTTATCCCAACTCGTGACGCTTGGAAATACACCACACATTCAGCACGCACGTTACACAAACCTCAAAACTCAACACTATCAATTTAAAATACAGTCACTTTATTAGAAACATCAACTTATTAGTTAACACACTAACAAGCCAACAGGGACACATGTAGTCTGAGGGGGATAAAAGAACAAGGTAACTACATATTTAGCATTATATAACATACGGGAGTAAAAGTGTATGGAAATACACACACAGATCAAGATTTGAAGGTGTACTTATTTAGCCAGGACTTCGGTCTTGTTAACCCTCTTTAATATAGGGGTTAAGTGTCTTGGTACCATTTCGGGTACTATGAGAAGGGCGAGTTGTAAATACAACTACTAAAACGTCACGTAACTTCGGTCAGATAAGCATATTTAAGCACACGAGAGACAGAGGGATCTCTTCACCAAATCAGAGAAGTGTTGTATGGTAGAATACATGAGTTTTAGTGCTAGTAGGTAGGTTACCAGGTTACTATCCACCAAACTACAAACACCAACTTTATGTGATTCGGTGACAGAATTAGAACAGATCTAATTACCCAACAACAAATCATATCAGGGGGGAGGGGGGATCCTGTCACCGCCTCACCTTCATATATATTAGTAGAGGGCTGCAACTCCAGCCCAAGGGAAAGCATTGAGTCGCTCAGGACCCGAGTAATCTAGAACCTTCTCGAAAGAGCTGGTCACCGGGTCCATGATTGCGTGGACACTGATGTGGCCCGCCTAATGCGGGCCCCACGAGGAACTCGGACAGAGTTACCGCCCGTGTCGAATAAGGACACGAGGAGAGACCGGCAGAGGACAGACGGACTTGAGAGAGGCAACAAGGCCTGCCTGAGAGGGACTCAATAGATATTCATAGATATATATATACATAGGCTAGATAGTGTGCTAGATTGTTGTATGACAACTATATGTTTGATGTTTAACTATCTGTGATATGTAATATAATATAGCGCGGGTCTGTTTACCCACTGCGCCAACTGTATCTTTAATCCAATAAATATTCGATCTCATAGCGAACAGATTTATTGTTGCCTGTATGAACCCATGTTCAGTTACCTAGATAAGAGCAAGACGATGACAAAGAGATGGGCGAACATCAGCCTGACAGAATGTACAGTCAAAGTGGCAGACAGACAGTATTGGAAATCAATTTCTGCCAACCTTCATTGTGGAGACAGCACCTTATTCACTGATTGATTGATTGATTGATTGACTGATTGCCGCAATTTAGAAGGTGTTGAGAAATGGCCGACTTTTTCTTCAGGTTTCCTGTAGACTTATTAACTGTATTTCCAATGTTTCATTACAAAACTTTGATTTTTCCTTGCGTTTTCCAAGTGACCTGACTGTCACAATGCGGCACTCTTGTTCTTCTGTTTATAATTAAATGGCCATGCTCAACTGCCATCCAGACTTAGCGTTCAGAGAGCGCACCGTGATTTAGCTCGTTCTTGGGTTCCCTGCAAGCTGAATATTTTGCCTCTGAATCTGCACTCACTTATACAAGGACGAGACGACTGTCACACTTAACAACGACTCCAATGCGCATCAGTTGAGTGATCAGTTATATATATTTACAACTGGCCGGTAACAGATGGCGAACGTTTAGTGAATCTGATAAGGATCAACCTTCAGGTTCTCTCATACCTTTGACACAGTCGCACTGTTTCAACGAATCTACTTCTACTGGGCAAGGGTGTTAGGTGACTATCTTTCACTCATTACCTGTGTCTGTGATGTGAGAAGAAGCTACTCATTTGCACTTTCGCGAACACACACGATGCTGAGCACCAGACTCTTTAAGCCGCCGAGTTGGCGATGTAGAACCGCATGCGTAAGCTTGCGTTGTCGTTGTCATCCTCTTGATTTGTGTCTAACCTAACCACATTAAAGCTGGACATCGTAAACTAACTGTACTAAAGGCAATCTAAGCTTCTACGTGTGAGTCGTGTCGTGGCTGGCAAACAACTGACTCACGACAACCGTTTGGTTGTCAATATACGCACTTGTGACGTCTCATTTGTTCCGTCCAAGTGCTCTATGGTGCTCATTTTATTAACTTCTTCTAATTCCATGTTCTGGTGCATTTGCTCACTATTTTAATTCTTTCTGGCTGTCATTCGAGCCATGACAGCTATGCCCCCTCCATAACAAAATGTTCCTAACATTTTCATATTCTTACTCTATTTCGACATGTATGCCAATGATGGATGCGACGTAAATTACTGTAAGTCGTGATCAACTACAAATCTGTCATCTCTGGAAAACAGTATGTCACCTTAAGACAAAATAGATCGTGTGGACTTCAAACATTGAATTAAAACCCACAAGTCCCAATCACAACCACCTCATACATTCCAAAGAAATGATCATCGAGATGTTCTCGCGTTATCATGATTGACTACTTGCAACAAAAAGCAAGGTTCAAACACCGCCGGTCACTATAATTAAAGTGCCGTTTTCTCGTATCAATGCTGACCCCTTGATAACATTACCTCAGATCTCTGTAACCCTGAGTATCTATGGTTAAAACAAAATGCAATTCTATGTTGTAAACCAAACGAACTTCTGAATCAAAACAAAACAACTGATTTCCATCGATTTCGGAGACGTATCATGTCAACTTCACTCTGAGTTAACATACTCTTCCATCATTCGCATTATCACTCAAGCATGTCGATGGTGGCAAATAATTTTTCTACTATATCTCATCCCTGTGCTGAGTTATCCCATACCTGTAATGTTGACTTTCTATATGTGTCTGATTATAAGTATGTGTATTTGTATTTACTATTTTCCATTCATTGCTGCCAAGTCGCAGCATGACCCCATGACGCGAAAAACAGAAGGAGCAGAACTCTCGATCAGAAACTCAGATATAACTAAGAGACTAGCGCATCACGTCCGTTTTGTTGATCAATAGTTACGGCAGTCAGATCATGGATTCCAACAGAGAAACAGCACATTGAAATCGTCTCGAACTTGGAAAAGAATATTGAAGAGCAGGGCGACATCATTATAGCCAATATAGAGGGCAGAGGACAACGTACAAAGTAGGAAAGATATATGAGCCTGAATGAATAGAACGAAGGCAACAGATCCAAACGAGACTAGAAATCTTACGGCAAGGTCAAACCTATTTTGATAAAGAATGACCGAAGAATAGCGGCATGAATCCATTAGAAGGTCTAGTATTTTTCATGTATATTATTGATCCTTAAAGATCGTTGGAAAATTACACGAGAAATAATTCTATTTGCCGGTTTTCAGTTTTTTGATTGCCGTTGAGTTTTCCTGCTTCAAAGTTTGTTGAAAGAGTGTCACACCCTGGACACCTTATCTGTTAATGATTTAGACTGAATTTCGTTAAGACACTCTTCAGCAATACCCTTCTCTACATTCATCCGTCATGAAATAACACATCTAACTTCTATTTATTGATGACAACATAAAATACTCATATGAGAAGCAAATAAGTAAGTACTTATTATCAACTGCGAAATAATAAATATCAACAATTTTAGTAATTGATAAAATTATAACGATAACATTAAAATAAATATCAATTCACTTATACACTAATAATAATACTAGCTTAACTATAAACAACCATTTACCATGTCTTTTTCAACTTAATGATCACAGAATTCACATAAATCTAAAATATGTCAGTACATTCTCTCTATTATGTCATTTCCTAATCACTATGTATTTTCTTATGCTCTATTAACAATGCATATATTGTTTTTATTTCAACAATATTACACCACATAATTACAGAACACAACCGTGTGTTCCACCGCAAAAGCGAATCCTACCACGGTTTAACCATTACTCTGGTATCTGCCCATTCCATAGTAAGAATGAAACTCTGATCATCACCAAGCGTAAATGTTCCTCAGTCTATCTGCAATATTAATAAAAAATAAGTGACTTATTCCTATTTAAACAACTGTTTATATAAATGTGATGGTTCATAATCAAGCCACAGTCATAATACCGTAATATTATATTTATACATTCTAATATTCTCATTTAACTTATTTACTCACAATACAAACATAAAAAAAAAATATTTTATTCATACAATATGTTTATAATCGACTGAGTAAATCCGCTAAATTATTTTCACTTCCTGAAATATGAGCAACAGTGAAATAAAAATCCTGCATCAATAAAGACCATCTATGTATACGCGCATTTTTAGGCAATCCATCCTTAAAGATTTTTAATGGCATGCTGTCTGAAATAACCAGAAACCTTTTACCTAAAAGATATTTAGCAAATTTCTGAACAGAATCCCCCAATGATAGAGTAATTACATACCGCTTGTGCGATTCATATACCTTTCTCCTAGAGTATAAGACAAGATGTAAAAGTTCCTTATACCCTTGTGGAAGAATGTACACCATAGAAAATAGACAGGTACCATCCATCATAACACAACTGTTTGATATGAGACTGATCTGAGAATTGAACAACGAATCCAATTCTTGCAAGGGAATTTCAGATTCGCTATGTTGTGTTTTCAGGCAGACTGTTCGAATATGCTGTATAGTACGATCATAGATACATTTAATATGGTTCAATGTCTGACGCAAACCACATTGTAACACCTATTCAAACTCACTGTATCTTTAGCTAAACCTTTTACGACTTTGTTTGATATGATAGATAACATACTACATACTGCGAAAATCAACCAGAAGATAGTATCGATAATGCGAAATGAAGTACTTGTCCTCACATCTTTCAGCCCACAAGTGTATGTGTCGACTGATGTGATCATGTATGTTTTCGGTGGGTTATCTACTTCAATAATACCAGCTATTACCGGCATATCTTCGGCCTGAACTGTACTCATATCAACCAACCTTTCCACCACTGGATGCGATATGTGTGTACGGGAAAACTTGTGATCTTTATGTGTCTCTTTATCCTCCTGTAACTGTATACTAGCAACAGTATTTCCTACAGCATGCATCCTTTTCCATTCTGCTATGTCTTCACAAGAAACATCACGCAATTCTGGGATGTTTCCTACAAAGACATCCACGAATGAGTCATGTAAGACAGCTACTTTTATTCTGTCACAAAAATATGGGCAATTTATTTCCGCCCTGGCGATTGGAAACTGTTCTCTTCTTCCCCCGAAAGTCCTACACGTCACATGTTCCCCAGTGTAGTCAGTTTCTCCAATTAATCGTTTATGTATCCCGACTATACTAGAACCGGAATCACGGACCAAACTACAGTTCTGTCCATTTACAATGGCCTGCAGTACCAACAATGTACCGTTTGTAATGTGAACAGCATTTGTCACCTGCACGGAACCCTGGTGCCCACACATCAAACTGCCGTCTCTATGGAAGACCTGGCAAGTATTACAGACTGGGTCAATGGGAGAATACTCCACAACAACCGTATTTGCATGATTAGTACTGTCTGAGTCACTTTCACTACTTGTTGTCAACATACCTATGTTTGCGTCTTTATACAAACGTCTTAACGGACAAACAGCAAAAACGTGCCCAAAAGATTTACATTTGAAGCATTGGGTCTGTCTTTGATAAGTGTTGAATCTGTCCCTGTTTTTAACTGCCAATTTCTTAATGTAAGTATTAAACTGCGGATTTTTATCGCACATTTGAAGAGAGCCGTGAGCGAACCCACAAAATTTACATGATGTCCACACGCCTTTTTTTCTTGTCTAGAGTAAGGCTGATAATTTGGTTGTTGTAGTTTTTCTCGTCTTTGATATTGTCCGCCAGACTGTTGCTGTGCTTTATATCCCTGCATCCTTAATTTATGAGGGACTCTCTCGCACGCATTCGTCTCCACTAACGGGGACGAACTATTATTAAATATGTGCTCATGGGCGTTAAAGAAAGATTCACCTTTTTCATCCATCTCCTGAATATTCGAACATTTCTGCTCAACAAGAAAAGTAGCCATAGAAGATGGAACTGCCGAAATAGTTTGTCTCTAACGATTAAGTCACGTAGTTTCTTGTAATCATTATTAACATTCGCTGAGCGAGCCCATTTGTCAAATGTCAATTGAGTTAGAGAGGAGAAGTCATGGAACGGTTGTCCTGATTTAGGAGCAAGATTTTTAAATGCTGTACGTAAGCCAAATTCATCCAAACTAAAGTGAGAAAGTAATCTGCTCCGGAATTAGTTCTACAACCTGTAGAGGTTCACCACTCAAGCATCTGTGTAGCAGCACCGCCCACTCTGTTTCCGCAACCCCATAGTGTCTCATGATGAGCTCAAAATTAGTTAGCCATGCAGAAACCGAATCAGAGTTCGAATATGTTTTGACCACTCCATTATATTTCTTAATGGCATCTGTGGAATGTGCCTCTACTTTATTTCTCGCGATTTGTTCGTCCCTGTCCTTCTCGTACTGTTTCATTTTAAAGTTATTTTCTAACTCTTTTTCCTTCAGAAGTTTTTCGGTATTTAACTTCTCAAGATTAAAAGCCATCTCTTTTTCTCTTAACTGTGCCTCTCTATCCAACTTTTCTTTATCTGCCACAATTTGTAATGTCATCCTTTCCTTATCAGCGACCAACTGAGCTGCAATTCTGTCATTCTCTGCAGCCATCTTTTCCCTCTAAAATAATCTTTGTTTCTCTTGTTCCTCTAGTCGATCTTTCTCCAACTGTCTCACTGCTGCCCTTTCATCCCATTCATGGGCCTGAAAAATTGCAAATTGTTTCTCTGACCACGCTATAAGATCCGGTCCTGTCAAACGTGCATCTTTTCCAATCGTAATAAAGTCCTGTAAAGACGACATGTTGTTATGTTTCACTAATATTCAATAATAGTCACAAGTAAGAACTGCAGAAAGAAGTTCAGTACCAAAAGTATACAGGATTATAAATATTAGACTCAACAATGAAAAAGTACCAGAAAGTAGCAAGAAATAGTTAATTTCCCTGCAATAACTTCCGAATAAATAAATAAATAAATAAAATTGTTATAATAATTAAGGAAAATAACTCAGTAAATAAAATATCAACAGAGTTAAAGTTCTTTAACTAAGTAAAATTAAGAATAGCAAACCTTATCCTGATATAACCACATAAAATAATGCGCACTCAAAATTAAGAAAGTATCGCGCAATATCGCACCCTATTGTGTAACGCGCCTATGACGTAATTAAAGACATGAGCGAATAAGGAAAGAATAAAATTTGTGTAATATCACAATATTAATGACTGTAACTTAACCAAATGAAAGACCACAAACATTTACTTAGCTCAGAAAACACGGCGATTCTTCATACTGTTCTGTCCGACGTTCTTGCTTATGCCTGAAGCAAATCGTAGACCCAAAAAAATTCCTTCTCAATCCCGACAATTGGCAGAAACGATTCTTCAACCACAAAATTCTGATCAGCTGACGTTTCTGTCGTTGACCAATATTCTCTTCATAAAACTGTCGTTGTCCAATCTTCTCTTCGTAAAACTGTCGTTGTCCAGTAATATTCTGCACTGATTCCAGTCTCGATGAGGCGCCTGACAAGTATACACTTTCCCGCTCAGTACAACGAGCTGGCACAGCACTGAAAAATGACGCACAGTGCCTTAGGATGATCAACAAGCCAACGTGCTGCTGGATCTGATGCCTAGACCAGCCAGCAACGATACCACATCGTAAGCATAAACACTTCAGGATCTGAGAATCCACAATCAGCAACCACAGAACTTTTCTAATAGCATTGCGGCTCCTTTAGTAGAGTGATTTTAGATGCTTCATAGCACAAACGGAAGCAGCAATTCCACAACTATACTCATAATAAAGTGGATTTATGTGATTGAGTAATATATCCTATAAAGCTTTCACGTTGTGTAACAGGATCACACCATTAAGCGTTGATTTAATCCAACAAGGCGTTGAAAATCTCGCAATCCTTTCCTCGGTAACAATAACTTGAACAGCACTGAGAAATTAGATTTCAATGGATCGGATGTTACCGTGTCGAGATGCTGCTGGTTCACATAACAATAATATCCAGCAGAAGTGACATATTAACGATTCGCACCATACTGGATCTGCAAATCCTCCGATACATCAGCAACGATCCATAGCGTCAACAAATGTAGCTTCATTGTTAGCGATATCTGTCCTGATACAAAGCGACTGCTGCTTTTCAAAATACACGAATATATCAATTTTCAATCACGCTCTTATAAATGAGGAGAATACCATGAGAACAAATCGTTCCGCTGCTGGGGATAACGATTAGAGCGATACTGGAACTAAGCATATACGATCAACTAACACTCATAACATTGAGGTCAATTTTCTAACGATCGAAGATAGTACAGATGCCTTCTCCCACATAAAGAAAACTGCTTCCAGATGACGTTGCCGTTAACAATAACTGTCGACTCTTGACAAAATAGTGAGACACATGAATAACCGAGGATGCGCCACTTGGTCTTCAGCCATGTAGACCGGCATGATCCTCACACATAAAAATATGTATGTAGACATTGTATTTAGTAATCGTATGCTTTGAGTATTGGAAGTGTGTAATCCACCCGTTGAAATGTCCTTCACGTTTACTTTAATGACAACGACACTTTTGATAAATCATTCAGGGTAAATTCTCCACGGACAGTCCCCATGTCACAATGCGGCACTCTTGTTATCCTGTTTGTAATTAAATGGCTATGCTCACCGTGTGGTCTACTCAACTGCCATACAGACTTAGCGTTCAGAGAGCGCACTGTGAGTTAGCTCGTTCTTGGGTTCCCTGAAAGCTGAATATCCTGCCTCTGTATCTGCACTCACTTATACAAGACGAGACGACTGTCACACTTAACAACGACTTCAATGCGCATCAGTTGAGTGATCAGTTATATATATTTTACAACTGGCTGGCAACAGGTGATGACATATAGTGTACATAATAATGATAAGACCTTCAGGTGCTTTCATACATTTGACACAGTCTCAATTGTTCTGACAAATCTACTCCTACTGGGCAGGGGTGTTGGGTGACTATCTTTAACTCGTTACCTGTGTCTGTGATGTGAGAAGAAGCTACTCACTTGCACTTTCACGAACACACACGATGCTGAGCACCAGACTCTTCAAGCCGCCGAGTTGGCGATGTAGAACTGCATGCGTAAGCTTGCGTCGTCGTTGTCATCCTCTTGATTTGTGTCTAACCTAACCACATTAAAGCTGGGCATCGTAAACTAACTGTACTAAAGGCAATCTTAAGCTTCTACGTGTGAGTTGTGTGGTGGCTGGCGAACAACTGACTCACGACAACCTGTTTGGTTGTCAATACACGCACTTGTGACGTCTCATTTGTTCCGTCCAAGTGCTCTACGGTGCTCATTTTATTAACTTCTTCTAATTCCATGTTCTGGTGCACTTGCTCACTATTTTAATTCTTTCTGGCTGTCATTCGAGCCATGACACCGACGATCATGAATATGTGGATCCTGGCGGTTTGGGCACGTGCTCTGTTGTCGGCAGGTGTGTTTGCGGCGTGGACACTGACCTCATTTCTGTGCCACGAGTGTTCAAAGAGGTTCCTGACGGTCTCAGAGTCAATGTTGTCAATGTTCCTATCAGCAAATTTCCCCCATGCTGCAGAGGAATTACCTTATTATCGATTCTTCCTTGCGGCTTCGGTCACAGCAGTACAGGTGGGTAATTGATTTGTTTTAATTAGTAGACATTCAGAGTGGGGTGGAGGGGAGGGGGGCGGAGAACGGGGGAGCGGGATTTTAGAGGAGAATATACACGATTGCTAAGTTGACATCATTGTGGTTTGTAGTTTCCTTTAACATTTTGTTTTTGTTGTTTTCGCCCGCTTCTAACTCAAAATGACTCCATACAAGTGCTACTACTTCTAACAATAAAATTGGGTGGAACTGCGGTAAAGCTGTGAAAATGAAAACAATATAAAATGATACAAAGTAGTACAGCTTTACATAACAAATATACGACACAAACAGGACGTTGCAGCGATTAGCCTTCATCAGTGAACAAACACATTGACAAATACAACATATAGTCAAGGAGATCTCCTGTGACTACATCAAAAGGAAACGACAGGACGAGAAGAACAAAAGGATGAAAAGATGAAAGCAATGAAAAGGAAATGAGAATTGAAAAAAATGTTCATACTTACCCCACAGTTGCGATCTGTGAGTAACTGTTACTCACAGATCGCAACTGTGGGGTAAGTATGAACATTTTTTTCAATTCTCATTTTTTCCTAATTGCTTTCAGTTAGTTACTGACTTCCTTACTTAGCTACATAGTTAGTTAGTTACTTAATTAGCTACATAGTAAGTTAATTAGTTAGTTTGTGACTTAGTTGTTTACTTAGCTAAGTAGTTACTTAGTTAATTAGTTACTAAGTTGTTTACTTAGTTAGTTAGTTTAGTTTAGTTTAGTTTAATTTAGTTTAGTTTAGTTTAGTTTAGTTTAGTTAAGGTAAGGTAAGGTAAGGTAAGGTAAGGTTAGTTTAGTTTAGTTTAGTTTAGTATAGATTAGTTTAGATTAATTATGTGGTTGTTTCGGGATTTGAAATTTAAATATTGAGCACAACCCATTACTGGCAACGCCGATCGCATTCTGTTATGAACCTAAGGCCTATCCACGTCAATATGGAAGCACTATACTCGAGTTTCGCCCTTGTTTGAGCTCGTCAGTAGTGCATATCCCTGACCGGATCCGGAAACAGTCCCGGATCACGCATGTGAAGCGGGTGCGTAACCATTCGGTAAGTGCGTAAGTTTGTGCCGCGGACTGATATGTAGTTAGTTAGTTAGTTTATCTGTCAGTCAGTTAGTTAGTTAGTTAGTCAGCATGACAGAATGTCTAGACTTGGGGATGTAAATTACAAGTACCTCTGAAGTCAAAGTGGGACACTGGTAACAGGGAAAGCTAATCCATACGAAAAAAAAATGAGCCGAGTGCTATTAGACGTATGGACAATGCTTGAGTTGAAATCGAGCGATCACATTAACAAAACAAAAACAAAAATACTCAAGGTGATGCAGGCGAAGGCATACCTCAGAGTAGCTGCAGACACAGACCACCCTCTGCATGAGGCGCTGGACGCAGTTAAGGGTCAGCGACTGATAAGAGGGAAATCATGGATGGCTCAGGCGAAGGATACGATCAGACAGGTGTGCCCCCTGGAGAACCTTAGGCGTGGAGAGGAGTGGGTCAGAGTGCCAGCGGAGCAGTCAGACGTGTGCAGAGTTATAATCATATTAAGCCGGGAGTGCAGGGAGTGACCAGCAGGGGCCACGGAATTGGAAATCCAGCAACTAATTCAGGACAATGCTCACTCGGGTGATGTGATTATCTACACAGATGGTTCGGTGTCAAGAGGTGAGAGAAGTGGCTGGGGGTTCATAGCCAAAGCTAATGGTCGATGTTTGGGGCAGGAGAGCCTGGCATATGATACCACAACATCCAGCTTAAGAATGGAAGTGGAGGCAGTCACTGCGGCTCTCCGCTGGATGGAGAATACGACACACACACACACACACACACACATCGTGATTGTAACTGACTCAGAAAGCATGCTGACGAGGGTGAGGACGGGCAGACTTCGTGCGGAGTGGCTTGCTTCGCTTCGGAGGTCACGGGTGACAAGCATCGCCTGGATCTTTTCTCCGGGGCATGCCGGTGTGCTGGGAAATGAACAGGCGGACAGATTGGCTGGCTCTGCAGAACTTGGTGGAGTATTGATACATGACAAGGCAGACGTGGTTGCGGCCTTGTGGGAGCACGTGCACACCTCGGAGGAGCAAATGGATTACCATGGTCTGGCAAGAATGAGACAACGAGGAGTGACGAAGGGATCTGGCCGACGCTCAACGCTCAAAGGAAAGGCGAGACGGACTTATAATCAGATTGCTACTGGTACTATTAGTGTTGGAACTCTTTGCTGGCTGCTGAGGATGGGGACGGAGCACTTATGGGAATGCCCTGAATGCTGTGATGTCGATTCCTAAATCAATCAATCAATCAACCAAACAAAATTACTCCCCTTCAAAGTACTTTCTTAAAGACTGTGGGCATTTCTCCAAGCGGCCCCATTGGTGTGGGAATAGAGTAGGCGGTCATTTTCCTCAAATGTATTCCCATGACACAAATCGGCCCACTTTCAGCCTCATTGTAAAGCTTGAATAGCAGCCAAGAATCGCAAGAAGCCAAAACATTTTTCGTGCAGGTATTGTAGGGACTTATTTAAGAAGGCGATGAATGCATCAATCTTTGCGGATAGTATGATGTGAAGAAAGATTGCGAGCATGCCACCACAGATTGAAATATAATTGTCACAAGTGTAAAATGACAAAAAAATGCCAGTCACTATCTACATTTATGTTCATAATGCTACACGTAGCCCAAGCAAATATTGGATCAGCGAACTTAATTCCACAACGAAAAAGTAATGGAATTGCATGGACATGAAACTAACTTTTATTAGCAAAATTACCGCAAGGGTTTAACTGAGAACATGAAAGGAGAGGAAGATGAGGACAACCTTACACATTATTAATAAAACAATGGTCTTGTCTTCGCATGGTCTCATCGAACTCAACGGCAATATTTATTATTCTATTACCCACACCATGTCATGAAGCTCTGACTAGGTCTGTTATGTGCCAGGACCAACACATGTGTTAGTTCTGAATCCACGAAGAATTGGATGGTCAGTGTCGACCTCACTGAGGGGGTGACTAGCGCAAACTCGCATTAATAAATGCTCTCCTCGGGTAGGGAGAATATCAAACACCGGTCAGTTGGACTAAAATATTGGCCCATTGGATTTGACTTGGTGATGAAAATTACATGTACCTCAGAAGTCGATTGGGTTTGCCTGATGGCGAGGGACACTGGTAATCTTCATCAGCTACCGGAACTATTAGTGTTGGAACTCTTTGCTGGCTGCTGAGGATGGGGACGGAACGCTTATGGGAATGCTTCGAATGCTGTGATGTCGGTTCCTAAATCAATCAATCAATCAATCTTCATCATCCAATGCCTTACTGACTGGCTTGAGCGATCATGCTTCTCTACAAATTGCGGTCTCCGACGACATGGATCATTTCGTGTGTTGACTCCCTTCCGTGCAATGACACAAGACTCAAGAATGTTCTCACGCTGTCTTCCTCTATTTATCTTTTCAACATCTTTCATGACACACGTGTTCCAGTTTTTGTCTTCTCATAATGTGGCCAAAGAACAAAGGATGACTGCTTACTGTTTCTGTCTAATGTTTGTGATAAGTTGTTTGTGACTTAGCTTCCCCCAAAATGTTCAGATTGCTCTTTTTCGCTGTCCAATTAATTTTCAGCATTCTTCTATAAAATCACAACTCCAAGGTTTCTACGGATATTTTCGTCTGTTTACTAATTGTCCAGGACTGGCAGCCGAATGTTAAAATTGGTTCTACGTAACATACAAGAACTCTTTTTCTAATTTTCAAGGACAAGGAAATATTGCACAAAATATTCTCCATTTGATAGAATACTGTGTGCACTGGTAAAAAGACAAACTAATGCTCACACAAAAATTAGCGCACTGCGCTAAAAATATTAGCATATGTATGGACTACTCCTGAGTTCAAATCAAGCGAAAGCAAAAAAGAAAATAAAAATAAAAGAAAAACAGACACCTTCGAAGAAGCAGTCAGTGGGTCTCCTCTCTGTGCAATGTAGGCGGAACTGTGTTCTAAGTGCACCTTGTCATCGTTACAGACGAAATTATGTGAATTGGAACTAGAGCTAGAATTCCATCGCACAATGCCTGGGCTTGGATTCAGAGAACATGTGTTTCCCATGCAGCATGATCCCTCTCTCGTCCTTGCCTTATTTTCTCCAGAGGAAAGGGTAACCAGTACATCGGGAACAAGGTAGGCTGCAGATGCTGGCGGCTCAGCATCAAACCTCCGGGAGCAGGAGGTGATTAGCGGCCATGCCCTCACATCTGGGGGATTTAGCTTAGAGACGTTCAACCATTTCCCTCAGCTGAGTGCCTCAAATCAAGTGTCTAAACCTGTATGGCCGGTCTCTCTGGCTGTGGGGTTACAACACTTTCTTTCTGTAATCCCGTTTGTCACGCAGAGTCTCGTAGCGGAGCGAGAGCTGAGGCGGTTCGACCCCCGCTCGTGACTTGCGGGATACTGAGCCGGCCGCTCAGAAAGCAATGGCAAACTACTGAGCGTAATCTTGCCAAGAGATCAACATACAGCTGAAAGATAATGCTGGTGTTGACAGCTAAGTCCTGTAAAGGATATGCTAAAAACAAAAACTGTATGAGTGTGTACATCTGTCAATCGTAAGTGTCTAGACCTATATAAGCGTGTAGTACTGTCAGACTCCCCGCCTGACATTGTCTTCAGTGCGGATCACGCTACCAGCGAGATTCCGCCCGCAGGATATATTGCTCATCTATGTTGCGAACATATGTCCACTGAAGACTAACTGAATAAGTAAAGAAAAGATAAAATTAGTGGTATTTCAATTGCGCTTGCGCTCCCACCCATACTACATCCTTCATGTAACACAGGGGACTTTCATAGCCAAGCATTAACGAGAGCATACACGTCTCTGAATCATAGAGTGGAGGGGAGGAGGACAAAGGCGGTCAATAGTACTGGACGGAAGTAAGAACAATCATTGCACCACGAACACATACATCATTAAAATAAGAACAATCATTGCACCACAAACACATAAGTCACTAAAATAAGAACAATCATTGCACCACAAACACATAAGTCATTAAAATAAGAACAATCATTGCAGCACAAACACATACGCCATTAAAATAAGAACAATCATTGCATCACAAACACATATGTCATTAAAATAAGAACAATCATTGCACCCAAAAACACATACGCCATTAAAATAAGAACAATCATTGCCCCCAAGAACACATACGTCATTTAAATAAGAACAATCATTGCACCCAAAAACACATACGCCATTTAAATAAGAACAATCATTGCACCCAAAAACACATACGCCATTAAATAAGAACAATCATTGCACCCAAGAACACATACGCCATTAAAATAAGAATAATCATGGTACCACCCATATTTGTCATTAAAATACGAACACTCGGTATCCTACAAAAACGAAAGCTATTAACTGCTTTCCAGATTGAAAAACGTTATAACAACAAAAGTTGTAGTGCTGAAGGCAGGCGTATTTGTTGAGACAACACAGTACGAGTGTCAGGCCTAGACATGTAACGAGTTTAAACACGAAAGTACTAAACAATATAGTTTATGGCTACTGTGTTGAAATTCACTAAGGCAATACATTGTTCTCACAATGTGACGAATTATCTGGAAGAAACAAATAAATGCGCTTTTGAATATACGTATTACAGAAGAGTATAAGAGTTGAGATGAGTTGAGCTAACAAACGACATCACTGCACTCAGGACATTCCCATATGCGCTCAGTCCCCTCGTTCAGTAGCCAGCGAAGAGTCGCACTACTAATCGTGTCTACCTTTATCTGATTGAAAGTTCTCCTGGTCTTTCCTCTAAGTTTTGAGATTCTACCAGAACCCCTGCCAATTCCGAGCAATCTCATCCTTTCCACAATCTGTTCCTCCGCCGTCTCCACCTGGTCCCACAAGCGCACAACCATAGGTAATCGACCACCAAGAGGTGGATCCCCTGCCAGCTTATCAGCCTGTTCATTTCCCCCGCACTCCCGCATGGCCAGGACAAAACATTCATGCAATTTTTCTAATCTGTGACCTCTGAAGCGAGGTGCCCCATTCCAAACGAGACATTCCTTTCTCCACTTTACTAAGCATATTCCTTGAGTCCGTGAAACGACAATGTGTGTTGCAGTGGTCTCCTCTAACCAACGGAATGTTGCTGTAACGCTTCCACCTCCATTCTCATGCTGGAGGTAGTAGCCTAATATGTTATACTCTCCTCTTTCAAGAATCGTCCATTAGACTTCGCAATGAAACCCCAACTACCCCATCTGTTTCTCACCATTGACTCATCAGTATAGATAACTATGTCACTTTGATGTGTGTTGCTCTGGATCAGTTGTTGCACCTGCGCGGCTCGCTGCCCATTCTCTGCACTCACGACCCAGTGCTACGATGACATTGTGCCAGTCCGTCCTGTCTGCCGGCACTTCAACCCATCCTTTCTCACGATTTATGGTCTCTAGATCACGAACCTGACGTATAGATATTTATGCCTGTGCCATCCAGAGCATTAGAAAGTCAATGGACAAAAAAAACAAAAACATAATAAACAGATAAATCCAACAAAATTTCAATGTTGAAGACTATTGGCCATAAAGAGAAAAATTGAGGAAAATGTCATATTTTCTTCATGTAGAATACATGAAAGTCATGTAAAGAAAACTGGGAAGGGGGGGGGGGGTTTACAGGAGAAGGGACAAGAAGACAACAGCGGCGTAGGAGAACTCAAGAGGTGATAGATAATTTACACCAAGTATCAGCAACGGCTGGAGATTTGGCTTATTATAGACAGACATTTCTAAAGACTAGCTAGTTAAACAAAGAAGTCATAATCAGTATATTGCACAATTTCCGGCCTATCATATTTCTCCGCAGAGTTATCTTATATATAAAAGGCGATCTCCGTCTGTCTGTCTGTCTGTCTGTCTGTCTGTCTGTATGTCCATATGTCCTTTATGCGCTCGCGAACGGCCCATCCGATTGGGATGAAATTTTCTACACGTTTTCCTTTCATTCCAGCGCAGCCCACTGTGATATTTTTTAGTGTGAAATCGGCTGCTTACCCAATATTATTTCATTTTCCATTTTTCATTATAATTTCATATATCTCAGGGGACTTAACTCTGTAAAAGTTATTTCAAGGGGAATAACTTTTCTGTATAACTTATAGTCATATTGTGGCATCGTTTTCAAAGATTTATAAACTCTGTATCTATAGTTATGTACCGGCATATGAGTTATAATAAACAATGATAATATCTTTAAGGAATTTTCAAAGTTTTCATAAAAATAATGCACAATGCATAACATTGTAACTCATCTTTTTATGCTTAAGAAGTTACTGTAGTCATGCAGGTGATTAGAAAGAGTTTTCATTAAAAATAATGGATGGTGTGTGGAAGGACATTCTTTTAAGTTACTTTTGTTGTTGTATGAATTTAATGAGACGCTACTCGCCAGGAGCTGGGCAAAGCCACGCCGGGTCAGATAGATAGACAGACCCACCTTTTCGCTGCAGTTGTCTACAGGCATATGCGTTAAATCCTCCTCCTCCTCCTCTCCCCTCCTACCCTCTTCCCCTCCTCCTCCTCCTCCTCCCTCTTTCTCCTCCACCTCCTTCCTCCTCCTCCTCCCTCTTACTCCTACCTCCTCGCCCTCCTCCCTCCTCCTAATCACTCCTCTTCCTTCCTCCTCCCTTCTCCTCCTCTCTCCTCCCACTCCCTCCTCCTCCCTCCTTCTAATTCTACGTCCTCCCCCTCATCCCTCCTCCTCCATCCTCCCCCTTCTCCTCCCTCTTCCTCCCTCCTCCTCCCTCTCCTCCTCCATCCTCCTCATCCCTCCTCCTCCCTTCTCCTCCTCCCTCCTCATCCTCTCTCCTCCTCCCTCCTCCTCCCTCTACCTCCTCCCTCCACATCCCTCCTCCTCCTCCCTCTTCCTCCTCCTCCCTCCTCCTCCCTCCTCCTCCTTCTCCTCCCTCCTCCTTCTCCCTCCTGCTTCTCCCTCTTCCTCCTCCCTCCTCCTCCCTCCTCCCTCCTCCTAATCACTCCTCTTCCTTCCTCCTCCCTTCTCCTCCTCTCTCCTCCTACTCCCTCCTCCTACTACGTCCTCCCCCTCATCCCTCCTCCTCCTACCTCCTCCCCTCCTCCTCTCTCCACCTCCCTCCTCCCTCTTCCTCCTCCTCCCTCCTCATCCTTCCCGTCCTTCTCCTCCCTCATCCTTCTCCCTCTTCCTCCTCCCTCCTCCTCCCTCCGCCTCCTCCATCCACCTCCTCCCTCCGCCTCCTCCCTCCGCCTCCTCCTCCCTCCTCCTCTCTCCTCCTCCCTCCTCCTCCGTCTCCCTCCTCTTCCTCCCCCTGCGTTCTTCTCCTCCCTCCTTCTCCCTCCTCCTCCTTCTCCTTCCTCCTCCCTCTTCCTCCTCCCCCTTCCTCTTCCTCCTCCTACCCTCCTCCTCCTCCTCGCTCCTCCTGCCTCCTCCTCCTGCCTCCTCATCCTTCCTCCTCCCTCCTCCTCCCTTCTCCTACCTCCTCCTCCTCTCTCCTCTTCCTAATTCCTCCTACTCCCTCCTATTCCTCCCTACTCCTCCTCCTCCTTCCTCCTCCCTCCTCTTCCCTCCTCCTCCTCCCTCCTCCTCCCTCCTCCTCCCTTCTCCTACCTCCTCCTCCTCTCTCCTCCTCCTAATCCCTCCTCCTCCCTCCTATTCCTCCCTACTCCTCCTCCTCCTTCCTCCTCCCTCCTCTTCCCTCCTCCTCCTCTCTCCGCCTATCTCTTCCTCCCTCCTACTCCTCCCTTCTCCACCTCCCTCTTCCTCCTCCCAGCTCCTACTCCTCCTTTTCCTTCTTCTGCTGATGCCGCTGCCGCCGCTCCATTTACCCAAGTTAATTGTTGGGGAAGATGTAAAGATCTTTCAAGTGCTCTTTCTAATGCTTTTTGTAAGTTGGTCTTCGTTTATCTAAGGTTGTTCTAACTGCAACCAATAAATGATTAGACAGACAGGCAGACAGACAGACAGACAGAGAGGGAGGGACGGACAGACAGACAGTCGGGAACGGGAACTTATATGACTACTTATATGAATTAAATGAGATGCTCGCCATCAGGGGCTGGGCGAAGCCGGGCCGGATCAGACAGACAGACAGAAAGACAGACAGAAAGACAGACAGTCGATAACGGGAACGAGAACTTATATGACTACTTATATGAATTAAATGAGATGCTCCCCACCAGGGACTGGGCGAAGCCGGGCCGTGTCAGCTAGTATATCATATGAAATGAATAAATGACGAATACTTTGGCTGATAAACTAAGTATATGGTCACTGATATTGTTCGAATGTAGAATACATTATTTGCAGGTAAGTTTAAGAGTTGAGTTGAGTTGAGTTGAGTTGAGCTAAGAACTGACGTCACTACACTTAGGATATTCCCAAACGTGTTCTGTCCTCGCGTTCAACAGCCAGCGAAGAGTCACGCAACTAATCGTTTCCACCGTTATCTGATTGAAAGTTCTCCTGGTCTTCCCTCTCAATTTGGAAATTCTTACAGAACCCCGGTCAATCCCCTGCATTCTCATTCTTTCTACATACGGGTTGTCAACCTGCCACCCAACCCCCACCTCCACCCCCCTTTCTGTCTTTAACATGAAGTCCTTCTGTTTGCGTAACAACGGCTGGAATCGCGTAATCGATCATGTTTAGTGATTTAGTCAGTAGATCATACTCAATACACATCGAACCATTAGTCCATAGGTACCCGGATCCTCTCATCACTATCTCCCTCTGAGTGTAGAGAGTGACGGACCCAGTTCTGTGTTGGTTGACTATTCTTCTTTGTCTTCCCTCAGACCACTCCAGTCCAGCTTGATCATTTCGAACTTGATGTTCTCTTGGTGTCTTCAGAGTTTCAGAATCACATCCCTTCTTTGAGTCATTTACTCGTCCTACCTCCCTGATGGTGTTCAGGATGTTGGCCTGATCCATTGCTCGCGCAAACCATACAGCAGCCATGCCCACAAGCTTATGTGTTCGTTCGTGTTTCCTTAACGGGAAAGAGTTGTGTACAAGGCACGTCACTGAATGACAGATGATGAAACAGACAGAGAGACAGACACATTGTCTTGAATTCGGCTTCTGCAAGATTTGTATTCCTTCAAGCAATCAATCAGCTGCCGTCTCAACAATGAAGGTTGGCAGCAATGCATCCCCAACACTGTCTGTCTCTCGCCCTGACTACATTCTGTCAGCTTGCTGTTCGTCCATCTCTAGATGCGTATCGTTGTCTACCTCCGCGCTTGCCTTCAACCTTACCCTCTAGATTGGTTTTTATAAAAGTGTTATGTCTTTTAACGTGGCCGAACTATTTAAGTTGCCTATTTTTAATTCCTTGTAACAACTCTCTTTACATTCCCAGTTTTTCTAGAACCGATGTATTTGATTGCTTTGTGTTACAACAAGATATTCCTTAGCACGCTACAATAGAACAGACATATATGCAAAGAGTGACAGACTGACAGACAAATAAACACATATAAAATCAAATAATATACAGATAGACAGGCAGACAGAATGAATGCAGAACATAAGGCCAGGGAGACATACATTAATTGTAACGTCCCTATCTATACACACACACACACACACACACACACACACACACACACACACACAGACACACACACACACACACACACACACACACACACACACACACACACACAACGTCTCTAGCATAGGGGATGCTGAAACATTGTTTCACAAATACCCCGACTTACCGTGTCAAGGATTCGAAATCAGCTGTGTGCCATTTGAAAGTATGCGTTGATTTAGATTATGTAAGCGTCGGCCATCCAGAAAGCAATGGCACACTACTAAACATAAAATCATTTCTCGTAAATCACAAACATCCAATAAACGCAGAGGTTAATTGCAAAGTCTTGTAAAGGACGTGCAGCTCATCATCATCATTATCTTCTTCCACTTTTGCCGTCAAGCATCGTGGGGAGAATTAGTTGGCGCTTCAGCACCCCATGCATGGCACTGGATAGTGTCATTCAGTGTGATCGTACAATGCCTTTGATGTCACCAATCCATTTTCTCTTGCTCTCGTATCAGATCTTCTTTTATGCAGAGCCATTGATGGTATAGTCTGTTTACGTGTGTCTGCCCCAATGTAAAATTCCATATCTCGGTAACCAACTGAGGGGAAATGATGAGAATTAGCATATAACCTTATCATTATGTCCACCCAACAAAAACAGTCTTGTTCTGGAGATTGTACAGCAGATTTCAAAGTTTGTTAATATGCGGTATATAATTTACGGATCAGAGATGAAGTGTTAATTATTAAATGTATTACGTCTTCACACGGAAACATTCGCGTTGAATAGTTAATTTTTATCGTGGGACATTGGATTGGCTTTATGAAAAGAGCCTCGCGTAGTGGAACGGGGCATTACTGTAAAACAAATTTTTTAGCGAGAAATCACTAGTTTTTCACCACAATATCAAATAAATGTCGCCGCTTTCCATAATTTAAGTTGCTTTTGGACCTATCAAAGACATATTCATTGGGTGGGGGTAAATATAAGACGGCAGGTGAAATTTCCTAACGATGCCACAGACAGTTTTCAAAGTAATTGATCGTGAATGAAGGCATTCATTTCTGGACAGACTATAGTTGATGGTGCAGCATTCTAACGAGATGGCCAAAACATGTAACTAACTTGTCACTATGTTTACTATATCCACCCATAGTGTTGCTCCTGTGCCTTGCTGGTACGGACGGATAAAACCTTTTGCCAGTCAAGACTGAAAACAGTTCTCATAACTTCGCACGTCCTGGCCACTCTGGTGACAAACTACAGCATGAATTTTATCGAGGTGAAGTTATTGTCTTCTTCCTCATATAGATAAAACGCCATCTCCTAATCAGTCAATCATTTTTTTTTTCGTGTTTCCACCCTGTTTCAGGATATTGCGGTCAACATCAGCATCTTTTAGCTGTATATTGATTCCTAGGCTAGATTACGCTCATCAGCACGCTACGACTTTCTGAGCGACCTGCTCCATACTTGCTCCCAATGTGCATTATCAATGCCTGTATCAATTATGCCCCTATAAATATGACGCAACTGGTGTGGTAACTTAAAAGTGGTCGCTCTTTTGCTTGGACTACAGGGTGGATAACCAAATACTGCTGTTTTCTCTGTGAGTGGGATGACCGTACATGAATTGACCATTATTATATCTGAAGACATTGGCCAATCAGGCAGTCATTGCAGCCTGGCAGTAAGAACGTTGAGAACCCAGCATTTGTAGACACCAGCACATTATTTGTTTTTGCCAACCTTGCAGATTAAGCTTGGTCTCATGAAAAACTTTGTTAATGCAATGGAGAAAACAGATAATGTTTTCAAATACTTCATCAGACAAATTTCAAGACTGAGTGAAGCTAAATTAAGCGAGGTAGAATTTATTGGTAAACTAATTCGTATACGTCTTCACGGTGACGAGCTTCTTAGAGTTTAGCGTGAGAACGAAAAAGAAGCACTTACGTCAGTGGTGGAAAAAAATTTTTTTTTGGGTGTGTGGAAACAACAGATCTTATAATTACAATAAAATCCCCTTCTGAAGTATACGACGGCTGCAACATATTTTGAAAATTCACTTTCTGGATTCTTATCTGGATTTCTTTATGTCAAACTGTGGAGCTGTCTGTGATGAGCATGTTGAACGATTTCACCAGGACATTGCTGCTATGAAGACAAGGTATCAGGGCAATTGGAGCCCTTTAATGCTGGCTGATTACTGTTGGACTGTGACAAGAGATACCTCATCTATTGACTACAAGAAGCAAGCAAAGAGAGCACGAATAGCGACTGAATAATGACGGAATGGGTTCAAATGTGCCTGTTTATAATATTATATGTGAACTTTAAGTAACGTTTTTATACTTTGTTTTATCATTTTATGTTGAAATATCAATTAATTGAGTATGTAATTGGTGGATTTCATTACGATATTTGAACTGAGCATGTCAATATCAATAAGAAATGGTGTATTTACATTTTGATACAAATAATTATTCAAAATGTGTTGACTAGTGTAATGAATGCGAGTTACAATTGCAGAGAGTATTGAAACTATTCTCTTTCCTTGAGTTTAAAAAAAATGGATTCCTAGGGTGAATTTTTAAACACATAAACTACAGTAACCGCTACGGTACACCGGCTAGCCCGCTGGCTTACCAGTCTGGTGGTCTTGGGATTTTCTGTAAAGAGGCATGGGCTTCCTGCTCTAATCAGTCTCAATAGATACCGAGTAATATTATGGGAAGTAAATGCGCGGTTACGTGATTTTGACCACAATCGAATGTTGATTGGTTTATATACACATTGTCGCAGAACTTTAATCAGTAGGCTTCAAAGTGCGGATAAAGTCCTTTATTTTACTTAACCATCTCTTTACACCTGAAGGGTACGGGTGCTACTGCACCGAGCTTTCGCTTAGTTAGTCACGTTGACCCGAAATGACACAAATAAGATTTATAGACGTGTACTTTACCGCCCTACCAGAAAACAATTATTTTAACTTAACATCTCTATGGCGTAACCAGGAATCCGCTTGCTTGTAAAAAGAGCTGGTATTCTCTTGTGTTTTATGTGATTTTCTTAAAGAGATTGGATCGCATTGTATATTCTATTGAGTGTTCAATTGCAACCTTTCCCTCGTTTAGTTAACACTGTAAAGAATTGGTTTTATATTTCAGATCAAGTGCTTGTTGTCTACGTGAACAGGATGATTACATCCGGTTTCGTTAAGTTAATTTCAACGTATATTTGTGTTTGCATAGGAGGATGTATTATTAAGTCTGACTGTGACAAAAGAAAAGTCATTTGGGATAAGAGGTAAGTCGGTCAATTTAACCCCCTGCACTTTGAAATTCACAGACAAGTCAGAATATTATGTAAGGAGGCAAAAGAAGCATGACTTGAGAATAATTGCTTAGAAATTGAGAAACAACTCAACAGTCAAAATATCACATTAGTGCACAAAAGAATTCAAGAACTTACTGATAAAAGAACACTTACATCAGCAGGCTGTCTAAAACCTAAAGATGGCGAAATCATAATAGAAAAAGATCAGATTCTACATGTAGGGTCAGAGTCTGTGAAAACCCTTCATGATGATAACAGAGATGAACAGTATGATATTCGATTTAATAATAAAGGAACGCCAATTTTGAAGATGGAGGTTCGAAATGTTCTTAAACATATGAAAGCTGGCAAGTCCCCTGGTTCAGATAACATCACAACAGAAATGATTAAAGCTTCAGAAGAATATGGAATAGATCAAGTCACCAGACTGCTTCACACATTATATGATACCTGAGAAATACCTTCTGAATTATGTAATTCTGTATTTATTGCAATCCCAAAGAAATCAGGAGCCTTAGAATGTGATCAACATAGAACAATTAGTATAATGAGTCACATCAAGAAGATTTTGGTACGAATTACCATGCAAAGAGTGAGGAAGAAAATACAACCTGAAATAGGGGAAGAACAATGTGGGTTTGTAGAAGGAAAGGGTACAGTAAATGCTGTGTATATGCTGCGATCAGTTATTGAACGTTCTATAGGAGTAAACAAAGATGTCCATCTTTGCTTTATTAACTACACCTGCGAAATGAGATGCCTTAGGAGAGATGCCAACCTAACAATCCGAGACCGAGTAAGAATTGCTGTTATCAGACAGACTGTGGGATCAACACCTTGTGCCACATTTATTGAAAGGCAGAAGATCAAGTGGTTTGGCCATGTCGTTAGAATGCAACACCAACAATTATTATCACTGGCCTTACATCTAAGCTCATCTGCGACGAGACCAAGAGGATGTCCAAGAAGAAAATGGATTGACTACATCAAAGACATTGTACAATCACACGGAATGACACTATCCAGTGCCGCCCACCGGGCTCTGGAACGCAAATTATTCCTCCCCTAGACTCTTGACGGTAGAAGTGGAAGATGATGATGATGAGGAGATGACAAAGGCTTACGATAGAGTACGACATGTCAACATCGTAGATATGCTTGCAGATCTACAAATTGATGGCAAAGACATTAGACTTATAAAAAACATATATAGCAAAACAACAAGCTGCCATAAGGATTGATAATGAAGTGAGACAATATCAGCCTATTAAGAGAGGTGTTAGGCAGGGATGTGTAATGTCTCCAGATCTTATTTTTCCTGTACAGCGAAAATATTTTCAGCAGATGTAGACGATATAAATGGAACCAGCATTGGAGGACGAAGCATCAATAACATTAGATATGCAGATGATACAGTATTGATTGCAGACAATGAGCAGGGTCTGCGGCAATTAGTAGATGCCGTTGTTGCACACAGTGATCAACTGGGGTCAGAATTAAATTGTAAGAAGACATAGGTTATGGTCGTCACTAGGAAGAACGAAATACCACAATGTAATATACAAGTAAATGGGAATACTCTTCAACAAGTGAATAGGTAACATTATCTCGGAACAGTCATAACATCTGATGGGAGATGCCTTGAAGGGATTAGAACAAGAATCGCCTTTAGCAAGATGAAAATCATACTGACCAATAAAAAGATGTCAACTGAAACGAGAAAAAGAGTGTTGAGATGCTACATAAAGCTTCTTCTTTTGTATGGTTGTGAAACTTGGACAATAAGTAGTCAAGCTGAAAAACATCTGATGGCTGCAGAAATGTGGTTTCTGAGGAGAATGCAAAGAATACCATGGAAAGACTGAAAAACCAATGACCAAGTACTACAGGAGACAAATGAAAATCGTAAATTGATTAGAGAAATTAGACGTAAACAGTCAAAATTCTTTGGAGATGTTATGAGAAAAAATGAATTGCAGAACTTGGTGACAACTGGCAAGATCGAAAGGGACAGACCAAGGGGAAGACCGAGAAGTAAATACCTGGATGGCTTGGCCACATGACATGGTCGAGACAGGAACACTGAGCTAATCCACGACTCTGGTGATCGAGTTAAATGGCGAGTCATGACTGCCCACGCTTTTCGGCATGGCACATGATTGATTGATTTTCAAATTCAACATCTAAATATGTGGAAAAGCCTGAAACTTTTGCGGTAGCTCAATTTGAACTCATTCATTGGCACCTTGCCGTCTTGACAGACGATAGTTTGTGCTTTAAAAAGGCATAATAACTTTTAACTATGGCGGTAGCGAGTGTGACTGATAAGGCCAATTTGCGCTGTAAATGTCCGTTCACAGTGGGTACATGTGAACACATGGTCATTTCCACCATCATGCACCATCTTACGTCTCAAACGCTTGGTGTGTGACTTTTCTGCAATAATTTTCTCCTTTGACTTTATTCCATTTCTGATATTTGCCCTCCATGCAACACGTTCAGCGGCGACTTGCTCCCAATGTGCATTATCAATGCCTGTATCAATCATGTCCCGCTTACACACATCTTTGTATCGTAGTAGAGGCCGACCCTGAGATCTCTTACCCATCTGTAATTCACCAAAAAAGATATCCTTTGGTATTCTACCATCATCCATCCTCCTAAGATGTCCTATCCATCTAAGTCTACGAAGACTGAGCATGGAATAAACTGTCACACAACCTGAACTCAAGCGTGGTACATACATGCTACTTCTATTAGCACTGGGTTAAATTTTGCGTGTGGATTAGCTTTCCCTATTACCAGTGTCCCTCGCCATCAGGCGAACCCACTTAGACTTCAGAGGTACTTGTAGTTTACGTCTCCAAGTCAAGGTAGATAAGTCAACATTTTAGTACAACCGACCGGAGTATGGGGGTGAATGAACACTATACCTCATCATCAGCACACCGGAAGTTTAAGAACGAGCGTTCTTATCTATTCCGCCATGCTGACCCACACTTTGGTTTCTGTTAATTAGGTTATAGTTCTTCGGTGGCATCTGTGTCGGTTTCTTGAATTCCTGTGACATCTGAAGGGATGTTGAGAAGTTGTACGAAGTACTGTTTCCATCTTATTATAGTGTGTGTTTTTTTTTTGGTTGCCTCAATATAAAATTCAATATCTCAGTAACGAACTGAGGTAAAATGATGAGATTTAGTATATAACCTTATCATTATGTCCACCCAACAAAAAATTTTTTGTTCTGGAGATTTTACAGCAGATTTCAAAGTTAGTTTATATACGGTATATTAATTATGACTTAAAGATTACGTCCATGATTGTAACAGTTTTACAGCTTCATCAAGACTCGACCCACATTATTCAAAATTTTCACGTGATTTCGTTTTGAAACAAACAGCGCGAAGATTCAGAGGCGTCTCCAAATGTGGGTTCTTTCATGAAACGTGATTATATAAATAAACTAGCTGACAAGGTCCGGTTTCTGGCGGGAATCAGTCAATCAATCAATCAATCAATCAATCAATCAATCAATCAATCAATCAATCAATCAATCAATCAATCAATCAATCAATCAATCAATCAATCAATCAATCAATCAATCAATCAATCAATCAATCAATCAATCAATCAATCAATCAATCAATCAATCAATCAATCAATCAATCAATCAATCAATCAATCAATCAATCAATCAATCAATCAATCAATCAATCAATCAATCAATCAATCAATCAATCAATCAATCAATCAATCAATCAATCAATCAATCAATCAATCAATCAATCAATCAATCAATCAATCAATCAATCAATCAATCAATCAATCAATCAATCAATCAATCAATCAATCAATCAATCAATCAATCAATCAATCAATCAATCAATCAATCAATCAATCAATCAATCAATCAATCAATCAATCAATCAATCAATCAATCAATCAATCAATCTATCTATCTATCTATCTATCTATCTATCTATCTATCTATCTATCTATCTATCTATCTATCTATCTGAATGCCTGCCGGTCGGCTGACTCATCCACCGACCGATCGACCGAACGACCGACCCACCCACCCACCCACCCACCGACCGACCGACAGACCTACCGATATCTATCTATCTATTTATCTATCTATCTATCTATCTATCTATCTATCTATCTATCTATCTATCTATCTATCTATCTATCTGCCTGCCTGCCTGCCGGCCCGACCACCCACCCACCGACAGACCGACCGACCTACCGATATCTATCTATCTATCTATCTATCTATCTAATCTATCTATCTATCTGTCTGTCTGTCTGCCTGTCTGCCTGCCTGCTGGCCCACCCCCCCCCCCCCCACCACCGACCGACCGACAGACCGACGTACCGATATCTATCTATCTATCTATCTATCTATCTATCTATCTGTCAGAGTCTAGAAGAGTGCAGCCTTTACCCAAAATTTTGAGACTTTAATGGAACATTACCAGGTTCCACTGTCTGAATGGAATATTGTTTATATGAGGAGTTTATCAGGGGAGCCTCTTAAAGTCATTGAGACCATCCCAAAGACCTCAGAAAAGATTACCATTATCTGAAAGCAAAGATTATGGCACATTTTATGTTAGATGAGGCAGGTTACAGAGAACAATTCAGTAAGTTGAGCCCAAAACCGACTCAAACGTTCTCTGATTACCTCTGCTTAGTCCGAGATATATTTATCAAATGGACTTCAGCAGCTAAAATTGACAAGAATTATCAAAGATTAGAAGATCTGATTATCAGAGACAAAATCATTTCATCCATTCCATCAGCATTTTCAAAATTTTTGCAGGAGAATGAATGCACTAGTGTAGATGAGATTGAGAGACATGGTTCGGCGTATTACACAGCCAACAAACATTGTTTTGCCAGTGAAGCTACTGACATTAATTTTGTAGCATCGGCTAACTATGAGAAACCCTATAGTAGGCAGAAACCTCATAGGCCTACATCTGAGAAGTATAATCACTGTAATTATTGTAAACTTTCACACCATCAAGGTGAGATGTGCGACAAGAACCCCGCATATAATACTTATCTACAAAACATGGTAAACAGACAAGATAAGGAGCGTAGATCCTTCAGAAATTTGCGTAAATGTTTCCTCTGTAAGGCGTACGAACACTATCGCCATGATTGTAAAGGTAGGCAAATGACCAACAAAGCAAATGCCGCCTTGTTTGACAGTTCATCGTCAGATGAAGAACAATCAGAGAAATATCCTGTGAACTCAGCACAGGTTTTTGACATGTTTAACGCAAATAGATGTACTGTTTGTAACACCTTTTATGAAGATGACATTTTAACATGCGGCCACTCCATTCCTATTGCCAATGAAGAAGCTAATTTGGTAGTAGATTCCAAAGGCAGGATAAACATCCATCACGGATATGTGAATGGCAAGTCTGCTACAGTCCTTCGTGACACGGGGAGTTCACTTATTAGTCTGAAAAGAACGTTCATAATGCCTACAGACTATACAGGCAGGCACGTAACATGCAGAACATTCTCAGGCAATATTGAAAAGTACCCACTAGCATGGGCATATATTGAAACACCTTTCCTCACTGGGAAAGTAAAGTGCGCTGCATTAACAAACCCAGTTGTGATATATAATTGGAAATTTACCAGAGGTGAATGATAAACCTCATGACATAACATCTCTTGTATTGATGATAGCATAACATCACCATCAAATGTCATCATTGATAATGTTACACCACCTAATGAATGTATGGTATCTAATGTAGCACTAAGATCTCATGACATCATTGATAACATTGTTTCATCACCATCTGATATCACTGAATGTGTGAACGCAGTAACTAGATCTACTGCTAGAGTGCAAGATGAAAGTAATCAAACTGAGGCTATACAAATGCTTAGCCCAGTATCACTACCTACTAACACCATGAAGGAAACGTTTGTAACAGCTCAAAAGGCTGATCCTTCATTGTCAAAATATTTTAAGCTGATTCGGCCAAAGCCAAAGGTAACCAAGAATGCAAAATGGCATTTTGCTGTGGAAAATGATATCCTCACTAGGTATTATACCAGAGGTGACAACACAACAGAGCAAACTGTTTTGCCAACTAATTATCGTAAGCAAGCCTTACATCTTGCCCATGATATACCTCTTGCAGGGCATATGGCATACGCTAAGACCAGATCAAGATTATTGACACAGTTTCATTGGCCCAAATTTTGCAATGACATTAAACTATATTGCAGAAGTTGTGACATCTGCCAGAAACTGGTAAAAAAAAGGTAAACACCCACAGGCAAAGTTACAAGTTACTGACTTAGCCAGTCGACCTTTTGAGAAATTATCTGTCGACATAGTGGGCCCTCTTAATTATACAACAACTAGAGGGAATAAATATATTCTAACTGTCATTGATCAATGTAGCCGCTGGCCAGAAGCGATTCCGCTAAAGAACATAACTGCCAATGATATAATGGAAGTTTTCTTCCATATATTTTCTCGGATAGGATTTCCAGACACTATCCAATCAGATAGGGTCACTCAGTTTATCGCCGCATCTACCCAAGCTTTCACCAAAATGTTGGGAGTGAAGCAATGGTTTCAATTCCCCGTACCATCCTCACTCTAGTGGAATTATAGAAAAATTTAACGGCGATTTAAAGCACATGCTTGCAAAAGTCATGCAAGAGCACCCCAATAACTGGGATGTATATCTACCAGCTATTCTTTTTGCTTATCGCGAGGTACCACATTCTAGTACCGGTTTCTCTCCTTTTGAACTTATCTATGGTGCCAAACCACGTGGCCCATTAACTATTTATCATCAAATGTTAACTGACTCCACTCCAGTTACTTAAACCCATATCATCATACGTATACGTTACATCATTGCGTGAAAGAATCATCAAATCTTGTATAATTGCAAAGATGCACTAAAATTATCTGGTGCTACTTATAGACAATATGCTGACAAAGGTAACAGGACAATAACGTTGAACACCTGGACAGGACGTTCTTCTTCTATTACCTAGTGACAGACATTTAGTTGACTGATTCTTGGCAGGGACCTTTTAAAGTGACGAGACAGATTTCACCTGTAGACTACGAGATCCAAATAAAAGACAAACACAAAATATTCCACATAAATATGCTAAGACCATATCACAACAGAGACAACGAACAAGACGATACAGCTTGTACAGTGATAATAGATCATGAAGATGACGAGGCTAGTGACGAAATTCCAACACCTGCATTAGACACGACAAACTGCTTGAAGGAGATCAAAATCAACCCAAAGTTAACTCAAGCAGAAACAGACAGTTGCAAACATCTAATACAACAGTACAACACCATCTTCTCTAACAACCCAGGACAAACAGAATTAGTACAGCATCACATCACACTCACGTCAAATACACCCATAAAATGCAGACCATACACCATTCCATTACATTATAAAGAACATTTACATCAGGAGATCATTAACTTAGAGAAAAACAACATCATAAGACGATCCCAATCAGACTTCTCATCTCCAATGGTCATAGTACGCAAAAAGGACAACACGATAAGACTCTGTGTCGACTATAGAAAGCTAACATAAGATAACTCTTCTAGATCTGGAGCCGATGGCAAACTCTGACGATCTACTGACAGAACTGACAGACGCTAGGTTCTTTACGAAGGTAGACATGACTAAAGGATATTGGCAAATAGCAGTAGACGAACAGAGCAGACATCTGACAGCTTTTGCCACACCTTGGGGACTGTACGAATGGTGCAAACTTCCATTTGGGCTTGTCAATGCCCCAGCAACATTCGTACGCATGACTCGACTTTTACTGGTAGACATTCCTAATATTATTTGCTATATTGACGACATCTGTGTTCACACAGAGACGAATGACAGACCACATAAAGACATTAGAACAGACATTTGAACGCATTAGACAGCACGGACTGACGGTAAAGCCTGCAAAAGTAGACATAGCCTACCAGGAAATATCCTTCTTGGGGTACAAAATATCCAATGGCTTTGTCACGACAGACGATAACATTGTGTCCAAGATACTAAAACTCTCACTTCCGACTACGAAAAAACAAGTCAGAAGTTTGTTGGGACTTATAAATTATTACAGACAGTTCATCCCTGATTTTTCTGAACTGACTGAAGTATTTACTAACTTACTAACAAAAGATAAACCGGAGAAAATTGTAAGCAATGAATGCCTAAAATTTGCATTCCAAAAAGTATTATCTTATTTTTCTGATAATAGAGTAAATAATCTTATCTGAAATTGCCCAATCTTCATTTACCTTTCAGATTGCGTACAGACGCGAGCTCCGTGGCGATTGGAGCAGTCTGTTGCAAGAGCACAATAACATACTTCACCCTGTGTACTTCGTATCCAGGAAACTGAAACCCAGAGAACGGGCTTGGTCAATATCTCAGTTGGAAGCCCTAGCTTTAGTGGATGGCTATAACTAAAATTGTCCAGATTCCTTCTTAGGACGCCATTTCATTGTGGAAGTCTGACAGCAGCCCGTTGCGATTTATAAATTCAGGTGTACCTTCAAACCAGATGGTAGCGCGCTGGTCTCTTAAGCTCCAAGATTTCAGCTTCGAGGTTCGACATATCCCAGGCAGAACCAACAACAATAGCCGATCTTCTGTCCCGTTGTGCGACCGACCCAGTAAGCACCAATGTCTGAGTGCAGCGTCAAATACGCTCAGACCAACACAGCCATCCATCAGTGAATATTTTTTTTCCATTCACAAAAAGCTGTGTAAAGTCTACTATGTGATGTGATAGGGTTAATCCCACATATATATAGTGTTCTTATTGTACTAAGTAATGTAGTGATTGTCGTGTATAATTGTGTAGTGTGTGGTAGAATGCGAACTTTATTAACTGTATATAGTACAAAACAAGAACATTTGTAACAGTAGGCGAGTACTGGGGTATTATTAGGATCTAGTGGAAACAGCTACAGCACGATTGAGCATTGGGACTGAAAGCGAGGAGAGATGCTCAATCGTGACGTAGTGGGTTGTCTGGAGGCAGTTGACATCCCGCCTGAGATCTGAGAGGAGGCCATATTGTCACCATCAAGAAAATAAACAGTCTTGT
>JACEFZ010001430.1:0-37500 GCA_014155875.1 Cepaea nemoralis
TTTTCGTTGGGTTGAGCTCCAACGAGAAGTCCTGTATGTCGGATGAAGACATCCTGTTGTCCAACATCAGTGTGATGTCATACAGGACCTGAGGTTTGCTTGAGTATCCGTTGTCCCATGTCTGGCTTATTGGTGTGGCAGACTGGTGGTTCCTCGCCTACAGGCAGACACTCTCCGACTTCGGAGGAATCGGCGATCCTACTGACTTTAGCCAGGACCCCGAAGGGACCTGTTGCCCAGGACGCTCGATGAGGACGCGTCAATAGGTCTTGGCCAGTATATAACCCGGCCCTGGTGCCTTGGAAACACCTCTGCGTCCCTCTCTCTCATTCTTTCTCTCTCATTCTTTCTCTCTCATTCTTTCTCTCTCTCTCTCTCATTCTCACTCTCTCATTCTCTCTCTCTCTCTTCTCTCTCTCTCATTCTCTCTCTCATTCTCTCTCTCTCTCTCATTCTCTCTCTCTCATTCTCTCTCTCTCTCTCATGCATAAATTGTCTATCCCTCACTCTCTCTAATACACATAATATATGTCACTCTCTCTCTCTCATTCTCTCTCTCTCTCTCTCTCATGCATAAATTGTCTATCCCTCACTCTCTCTCTCATTCTCTCTCTCTCTCATTCTCTCTCTCTCATGCATAAATTGTCTATCCCTCACTCTCTCTCTCATTCTCTCTCTCATTCTCTCTCTCTCTCATTCTCTCTCTCTCATGCATAAATTGTCTATCCCTCACTCTCTCTCTCTCTCTCTCATTCTCTCTCTCCTCATTCTCTCTCTCTCATTCTCTCTCTCTCATGCATAAATTGTCTATCCCTCACTCTCTCTCTCTCATTCTCTCTCTCTCATTCTCTCTCTTTCTTTCTCTCTCTCATTCTCTCTCTCATTATCACTCTCTCTCTCTCTCATTCTCTCTCATTCTTTCTCTCTCATTCTCTCTCTCTCATTCTCTCTCTCATTCTCTCTCTCTCATTCTCACTCTCTCTCTCTCACTCTCTCTCTCTCATTCTCTCTCTCTCATTCTCTCTCTCTCATTCTCTCTCTCTCATTCTCTCTCTCTCATTCTCTCTCTCTCTCTCATTCTTTCTCTCTCATTCTCTCTCTCTCTCATTCTCTCTCTCTCTCATTCTTTCTCTCTCTCATTCTCTCTCTCTCATTCTCTCTCTATCTCTCATTCTTTCTCTCTCTCATTCTTTCTCTCTCATTCTCTCTCTCTCTCTCTCATGCATAAATTGTCTATCCCTCACTCTCTCTAATACACATAATATATGTCACTCTATCTCTCTCATTCTCTCCCTCTTTCTCTCTCTCTCATTCTCTCTCTCTCTCTCTCTCTCTCTCTCTCATACATACATTGACTATCTCTCACTCTCTCTTACAAACACTATATGTCTCTGTCTATCTCTCTCTGAGTCTACCTCTCTGCCATGACTGTTCGACCATGCAACACAAAAAGCCACCAACCTTTGTGAGCTGAGAGTGTTTGAGTGACCTGCCCCTTGTCCATGTCCCAGACACAGAGACGACCCGTGGCATCCCCAGACAACAGGCAGCTGGCCACAGTCAGCTTGCTCATACAGCTGGTGGTCAGACAGACAAGCAAGTCTACAGTCACACAGTTTAGATGACTCACACTCACAGTTCAGTTATCATCATTGTGCATATCCACAGGTGCTCCTCCCATCTCCTCCAGAGTTACCCCCATCAGCATACAGTCAATGACTGCCTCCCAAGTTGACCAACCAACCTCCAGAGTTACCCCATCAGCATACAGCCACTGACTGCCTCCCATGTTGACCAACCAACCTCCAGAGTTACCCCATCAGCATACAGCCACTGACTGCCTCCCATGTTGACCAACCAACCTCCAGAGTTACCCCATCAGCATACAGCCACTGACTGTCTCCCATGTTGACCAACCAACCTCCAGAGTTACCCCCATCAGCATACAGCCACTGACTGTCTCCCATGTTGACCAACCAACCTCCAGAGTTACCCCCATCAGCATACAGCCACTGACTGCCTCCCATGTTGACCAACCAACCTCCCAAATTACCCCATCAGCTACAACCACTGACTGCTTCCCAGTTGACCACCCCAAACCCCCAGAGTTACCCCATCCATAAAACCCCTGGGCTGCCTCCCATGTTGAACCCAAACCAAACCCCCAGAGTTACCCCCATCAGCATACAGCCACTGACTGCCTCCCATGTTGACCGACCAATCTCTTCCTGCTGCTCTCTCCATGCCACACTGATCTTTCAATCCGAACGTCTACATCCTGACCACTGATGCTGATTTATTCCCATCCTGCCACTGATGCTGATTTATTCCCATCCTGACCACTGATGCTGATTTATTCCCATCCTGACCACTGATGCTGATTTATTCCCAGTTAATGCTGCTTCATTCCAAGAAGATTGAGCGTGGAAACTGGTGACTGTATGTTTCTGTGACTGGCTACCACACCCAGCGTCACTGACACTGTGTGCATCTTCCTGTTCTCAGTCGCTGTCCACATACACACACTGCAGCCTATAACCAGTGTCAGTGTAGCACAGTGACTGTATACAGCCAGGTCATCATCTCACAGGTGTCTCTCATCTAGTTCCACATACACACACTGTAGCCTATAACCAGCGTCACACAATGATTGTGTATACAGCCAGGGCATCCTCTCACTGGCGTCTCCCCGTCTAGTTCCCCTACAACACTTTCAGCCTATAACCAGCGTCAGTGTGGGGACAATGATTGTGTATACAGCCAGGTCATCCTCTCACTGGCGTCTCTCGTCTAGTTCCACATACACACACTGCAGCCTATAACCACTCAGTGTGGCACAATGATTGTGTATACAGCCAGGTCCCTCCTCTCACAGGGATCTTTCATCTAGTTCCACATACACACACTGCAGCCTATAACCAGCGTCAGTGTGGCACAATGATTGTGTATCAGCCGGTCAAAACCCCTCACAGGCATCTCTCAGTCTAGGTTCCACATACACACACTGTAGCCTATAACCAGCGTCAGTGTGGCACAATGATTGTGTATACAGCCAGGTCATCCTCTCACTGGCGTCTCTCGTCTAGTTCCACATACACACACTGTAGCCTATAACCAGCGTCAGTGTGGCACAATGATGTGTATACAGCCAGGTCATCCTCTCACTGGCGTCTCTCGTCTGGTTCCACATACACACACTGCAGCCTATAACCAGCGTCAGTGTGGCACAATGATTGTGTATACAGCCAGGTCATCCTCTCACTGGCGTCTCTCGTCTAGTTCCACATACACACACTGCAGCCTATAACCAGCGTCAGTGTGGCACAATGATTGTGTATACAGCCAGGTCATCCTCTCACTGGCGTCTCTCATCTAGTTCCACATACACACACTGTAGCTATAACACCAGCGTCAGTGTGGGCACAATGATTGTGTATACAGCCAGGTCATCCTCTCACTGGCGTCTCTCGTCTAGTTCCACATACACACACTGCAGCCTATACCAGCGTCAGTGTGGCACAATGATTGTGTATACAGCCAGGTCATCCTCTCACTGGCGTCTCTCATCTAGTTCCACATACACACACTGCAGCCTATAACCAGCGTCAGTGTGGCACAATGATTGTGTATACAGCCAGGTCATCCTCTCACTGGCGTCTCTCATCTAGTTCCACATACACACACTGCAGCCTATAACCAGCGTCAGTGTGGCACAATGATTGTGTATACAGCCAGGTCATCCTCTCACTGGCGTCTCTCATCTAGTTCCACATACACACACTGTAGCCTATAACCAGCGTCACACAATGATTGTGTATACAGCCAGGTCATCCTCTCACTGGCGTCTCTCGTCTAGTTCCACATACACACACTGTAGCCTATAACCAGCGTCAGTGTGGCACAATGATTGTGTATACAGCCAGGTCATCCTCTCACTGGCGTCTCTCGTCTAGTTCCACATACACACACTGCAGCCTATAACCAGCGTCAGTGTGGCACAATGATTGTGTATACAGCCAGGTCATCCTCTCACTGGCGTCTCTCGTCTAGTTCCACATACACACACTGCAGCCTATAACCAGCGTCAGTGTGGGCACAATGATTTGTGTATACAGCCAGGTCATCCTCTCACTGGCGTCCTCTCAGTCTAGTTCCACATACACTACACTGTAGCCTATAACCAGCCGTCAGTGTGAGCACATGATGTGTATACAGCCAGGTCATCCTCTCACTGGCGTCTCTCATCTAGTTCCACATACACACACTGCAGCCTATAACCAGCGTCAGTGTGGCACAATGATTGTGTATACAGCCAGGTCATCCTCTCACTGGCGTCTCTCGTCTAGTTCCCCATACACACACTGCAGCCTATAACCAGCGTCAGTGTGGCACAATGATTGTGTATACAGCCAGGTCATCCTCTCACTAGGCAGTCTCTCATCTAGTTCCACATACACACACTGCAGCCTATAACCAGCGTCAGTGTGGCACAATGATTGTGTATACAGCCAGGTCATCCTCTCACTGGCATCTCTCATCTAGTTCCACATACACACACTGCAGCCTATAACCAGCGTCAGGCACAATGATTGTGTATACAGCCAGGTCATCCTCTCACTGGTGTCTCTCGTCTAGTTCCACATACACACACTGCAGCCTATAACCAGCGTCACACAATGATTGTGTATACAGCCAGGTCATCCTCTCACTGGCGTCTCTCGTCTAGTTCCACATACACACACTGCAGCCTATAACCAGCGTCAGTGTGGCACAATGATTGTGTATACAGCCAGGTCATCCTCTCACTGGCGTCTCTCGTCTAGTTCCACATACACACACTGCAGCCTATAACCAGCGTCAGTGTGGCACAATGATTGTGTATACAGCCAGGTCATCCTCTCACTGGCGTCTCTCGTCTAGTTCCACATACACACACTGCAGCCTATAACCAGCGTCAGTGTGGCACAATGATTGTGTATACAGCCAGGTCATCCTCTCACTGGCGTCTCTCGTCTAGTTCCACATACACACACTGCAGCCTATAACCAGCGTCAGTGTGGCACAATGATTGTGTATACAGCCAGGTCATTCTCTCACTGCCGTCTCTCTCTAGTTCCACATACACACACTAGTTCCACATAACCCCGTCACACAATTGTGTATACAGCCAGGTCATCCTCTCATCGCCAGGTCTCTTCACCACGTACACACACTGCAGCCAAACACGCAGCACAATGATTGTGATACAGCCAGTCATCCTCTATGGCGCCGTCATCTCTTCCCCGACCCACTGTAGCCTATAACACCCCACTGCACTATACGTGTACACCAGGTCATCCTCTACACGGCTCCTCTCTGGCGTCTCTCAGTCTAGCCATAACCAGCGTCACACAACATCGTTACAGCCAGGTCATGCCTTCTCACGGTCTCTCTCCTAGTTCCTACACACACTAGCCTATAACACTACACATGATTGTGTATACAGCCAGGTCATCCAATCACTGGCGTATCTCGTCTAGTTCCACATCTCACTGCGCTCCAGCTATTCACATACATACACCAGCATCTCCAGGGGTCACTCGTACTCAGTATACAGCCAGGTCATTCCTCTCACAGGCATCTCTCATCTAGTTCCAGCATACACACACTGTAGCCTATAACCAGCGTCAGTGTGGCACAATGATTGTGGTATACAGTCAGGTCATTCCTCTCACTGGCGTCTCTCGTCTAGTTCCACATACACACACTGCAGCCTATAAACCAGCGTCAGTGTGGCACAATGATTGTGTATAACAGCCAGGTCATCCTCTCACTGGCGTCTCTCGTCTAGTTCCACATACCCACACTGTAGCCTATAACCAGCGTCACACAATGATTGTGTAATACAGCCAGGTCATCCTCTCACTGGCGTCTCTCGTGTAGTTCCACATACACACACTGCAGCCTATAACCAGCGTCAGTGTGGCACAATGATTGTGTATACAGCCAGGTCATCCTCTCACTGGCGTCTCTCATCTAGTTCCAGATACACACACTGTAGCCTATAACCAGCGTCACACAATGATTGTGTATACAGCCAGGTCATCCTCTCACTGGCGTCTCTCGTCTAGTTCCACATACACACACTGTAGCCTATAACCAGCGTCACACAATGATTGTGTATACAGCCAGGTCATCCTCTCACTGGCGTCTCTCGTCTAGTTCCACATACACACACTGCAGCCTATAACCAGCGTCACACAATGATTGTGTATACAGCCAGGTCATCCTCTCACTGGCGTCTCTCGTCTAGTTCCACATACACACACTGCAGCCTATAACCAGCGTCAGTGTGGCACAATGATTGTGTATACAGCCAGGTCATCCTCTCACTGGCGTCTCTCGTCTACTTCCACATACACACACTGTAGCCTATAACCAGCGTCACACAATGATTGTGTATACAGCCAGGTCATCCTCTCACTGGCGTCTCTCGTCTGGTTCCACATACACACACTGCAGCCTATAACCAGCGTCACACAATGATTGTGTATACAGCCAGGTCATCCTCTCACTGGCGTCTCTCGTCTAGTTCCACATACACACACTGCAGCCTATAACCAGCGTCACACAATGATTGTGTATACAGCCAGGTCATTCTCTCACTGGCGTCTCTCGTCTAGTTCCACATACACACACTGCAGCCTATAACCAGCGTCACACAATGATTGTGTATACAGCCAGGTCATCCTCTCACTGGCATCTCTCGTCTATTTCCACATACACACACTGTAGCCTATAACCAGTGTGGTACAATGATTGTGTATACAGCCAGGTCATCCTCTCACTGGCGTCTCTCGTCCAGTTCCACATACACACACTGTAGCCTATAACCAGCGTCAGTGTGGCACAATGATTGTGTATACAGCCAGGTCATCCTCTCACTGGCGTCTCTCGTCTACTTCCACATACACACACTGCAGCCTATAACCAGCGTCACACAATGATTGTGTATACAGCCAGGTCATCCTCTCACTGGCGTCTCTCGTCTAGTTCCACATACACACACTGTAGCCTATAACCAGCATCAGTGTGGCACAATGATTGTGTATACAGCCAGGTCATCCTCTCACTGGCGTCTCTCGTCTAGTTCCACATACACACACTGCAACCTATAACCAGCGTCAGTGTGGCACAATGATTGTGTATACAGCCAGGTCATCCTCTCACTGGCGTCTCTCGTCTGGTTCCACATACACACACTGCAGCCTATAACCAGCGTCAGTGTGGCACAATGATTGTGTATACAGCCAGGTCATCCTCTCACTGGCGTCTCTCGTCTAGTTCCACATACACACACTGCAGCCTATAACCAGCGTCAGTGTGGCACAATGATTGTGTATACAGCCAGGTCATCCTCTCACTGGCGTCTCTCGTCTAGTTCCACATACACACACTGTAGCCTATAACCAGCGTCAGTGTGGCACAATGATTGTGTATACAGCCAGGTCATCCTCTCACTGGCGTCTCTCGTCTAGGTTCCACATACACACACTGCAGCCTATAACCAGCGTCAGTGTGGCACAATGATTGTGTATACAGCCAGGTCATCCTCTCACTGGCGTCTCTCGTCTAGTTCCACATACACACACTGTAGCCTATAACCAGCGTCAGTGTGGCACAATGATTGTGTATACAGCCAGGTCATCCTCTCACTGGCGTCTCTCGTCTAGTTCCACATACACACACTGTAGCCTATAACCAGCGTCACACAATGATTGTGTATACAGCCGGCATCCTCTCACGGTCCTCTCGTCGTCACCAATAGTATAACCCGGCCATAATCTCGTGTGGCCTCATTGTTCACGCGTCACCTCCCCAAAACCCGTCCCAATAAACAGCCATATCTCACGCCTCATCGTCTTACGCTCTCACCCGTCCCAAACCCGCCCAATACACACACAGATACCTATCAGGGTCACTTCTGGCTCCGTGATCCTCTCACCGCGTACCTATCCCTGCAATTGCCTATACGCGTCTCTCATTGGTTCCCCTATCCACACCCTCTCAGCTATACCACATAAAATTGTGTATACGCCAGGTCATCCTCCACTGGCGTCTTTCAGGCCTCATACACACACTGCGCCTAACCCGTCCACAACAAATGACAACAGTCGTCCCAGGGTCTCTCTCAGTCCATCCTCTACTGGCCTCTACCACTCGGCACAACTGCGTATACACAGGTACACAGCTGGCATCCTCCTGGTCCTCTACTCCCTCGCTATTCCACATACACAAGTGCCTATAACCAGCGTACCAATGATTGGTATACGCCAGTCATCCTCTACGGCCTCTCCTAGTTCCACACAACTGAAGTTGCCTATAACCAGCGTCACACAATGATTGTGTATACAGCCGTCTCCTTCCACTGCGTCTCTGTCTTTCACATACACACACATGATTTTAACAGCCACAATATTGTGATACAGCCGTATCCCACTCACCCTGTACCTATACCAGCAGTGTACACAATGATTGTGTATACAGCCAGGTCATCCTCTCACTGGCGTCTCTCGTCTGGTTCCACATACACACACTGCAGCCTATAACCAGGCACAATGATTGTGTATACAGCCAGGTCATCCTCTCACTGGCGTCTCTCGTCTAGTTCCACATACACACACTGCAGCCTATAACCAGCATCAGTGTGGCACAATGATTGTGTATACAGCCAGGTCATCCTCTCACTGGCGTCTCTCATCTAGTTCCACATACACACACTGTAGCCTATAACCAGCGTACACATATTGTGATACACCAGGTCATCCCCACGCGTCTTCGTCTAGTCCATACCCTCAGCCTAACCACGTCACACATGATTATAACGCAGTCATCCTCATGCTCCAGTGTTCCACATACACCTGCGCCTATACCACTCACACAATGCTGTCTATACCACGTCACCACACATGCGTATACGCAGTCACTCACAACTGTGCCTATAACCCGCATACACTACTGGCTAACCGTCACTCTCACTACGCTCTCGTCTAGTTCCACATACACACACTGCAGCCTATAACCAGCGTCACACAATGATTGTGTATACAGCCAGGTCATCCTCTCACTGGCGTCTCTCGTCTAGTTCCACATACACACACTGCAGCCTATAACCAGCGTCACACAATGATTGTGTATACAGCCAGGTCATCCTCTCACTGGCGTCTCTCGTCTAGTTCCACATACACACACTGTAGCCTATAACCAGTGTGGCACAATGATTGTGTATACAGCCAGGTCATCCTCTCACTGGCGTCTCTCGTCTAGTTCCACATACACACACTGTAGCCTATAACCAGCATCAGTGTGGCACAATGATTGTGTATACAGCCAGGTCATCCTCTCACTGGCGTCTCTCGTCTAGTTCCACATACACACACTGTAGCCTATAACCAGCATCAGTGTGGCACAATGATTGTGTATACAGCCAGGTCATCCTCTCACTGGCGTCTCTCGTCTAGTTCCACATACACACACTGTAAGCCTATAACCAGCGTCAGTGTGGCACAATGATTGTGTATACAGCCAGGTCATCCTCTCACTGGCGTCTCTCGTCTAGTTCCACATACACACACTGCAGCCTATAACCAGCGTCAGTGTGGCACAATGATTGTGTATACAGCCAGGTCATCCTCTCACTGGCGTCTCTCGTCTAGTTCCACATACACACACTGTAGCCTATAACCAGCGTCAGTGTGGCACAATGATTGTGTATACAGCCAGGTCATCCTCTCACTGGCGTCTCTCGTCTGGTTCCACATACACACACTGCAGCCTATAACCAGCGTCAGTGTGGCACAATGCCTTGTGTATACAGCCAGGTCATCCTCTCACTGCGTCTCTCGTCTAGTTCCACATACACACACTGCAGCCTATAACCAGCGTCAGTGTGGCACCATGATTGTGTATACAGCCATGTCAGCCCTCTCACTGGCGTCTCTCGTCTAGTTCCACATACACACACTGTAGCCTATAACCAGCGTCAGTGTGGCAACAATGATTGTGTATACAGCCAGGGTCATCCTCTCACTGGCGTCCTCTCGTCTAGTTCCACATACACACACTGTAGCCTATAACCAGCGTCACACAATGATTGTGTATACAGCCAGGTCATCCTCTCACTGGCGTCTCTCGTCTAGTTCCACATACACACACTGTAGCCTATAACCAGCGTCACACAATGATTGTGTATACTGGCGTCTCTCGTCTAGTTCCACATACACACACTGTAGCCTATAACCAGCGTCACACAATGATTGTGTATACAGCCAGGTCATCCTCTCACTGGCGTCTCTCGTCTGGTTCCACATACACACACTGCAGCCTATAACCAGCGTCACACAATGATTGTGTATACAGCCAGGTCATCCTCTCACTGGCGTCTCTCGTCTAGTTCCACATACACACACTGTAGCCTATAACCAGCGTCAGTGTGGCACAATGATTGTGTATACAGCCAGGTCATCCTCTCACTGGCGTCTCTCGTCTGGTTCCACATACACACACTGCAGCCTATAACCAGCGTCACACAATGATTGTGTATACAGCCAGGTCATCCTCTCACTGGCGTCTCTCGTCTAGTTTCCACTACACACACTGTAGCCTATACCAGCGTCAGTGTGGCACAATGATTGTGTATACAGCCAGGTCAATCCTCTCACTGGCGTCTCTCGTTCTGGTTCCACATACACACACTGCAGCCTATAACCAGCGTCACACAATGATTGTGTATACAGCCAGGTCATCCTCTCACTGGCGTCTCTCGTCTGGTTCCACATACACACACTGCAGCCTATAACCAGCGTCACACAATGATTGTGTATACAGCCAGGTCATCCTCTCACTGCCGTCTCTCGTCTAGTTCCACATACACACACTGTAGCCTATAACCAGCGTCAGTGTGGCACAATGATTGTGTATACAGCCAGGTCATCCTCTCACTGGCGTCTCTCGTCTAGTTCCACATACACACACTGTAGCCTATAACCAGCGTCACACAATGATTGTGTATACAGTCAGGTCATCCTCTCACTGCCGTCTCTCAGTCCAGATTCCTGCAGACTGTCACCGGCTGCTGTTACAGAAATATTTCTGACATCATCAACAGCTGCTCACTGGCAGTTTGTTACTAGAGACAGGCAGACAGACACCGTAGTGTCTGCTGACACAATGTTATGTCACTCAACAGACATTGTAATATGTGCTGATACAATGTCATGTCACTCAACAATGTAATGTTTGCTGACAGAATGTCATGTCACTCAACAATGTAACATCTGCTGACATGTCACTCAACAATGTAATGTTTGCTGACAGAATGTCATGTCACTCAACAATGTAATGTTTGCTGACAGAATGTCATGTCACTCAACAATGTAACATCTGCTGACATGTCACTCAACAATGTAATGTTTGTTGACAGAATGTCATATCACTCAACAATGTAACCTCTGCTGACAGAATGTCATGTCACTCAACAATGTAACATCTGCTGACATGTCACTCAACAACGTAATGTTTGCTGACAGAATGTCATGTCACTCAACAATGTAATGTTTGCTGACAGGATGTCATGTCACTCAACAATGTAACATCTGCTGACATGTCACTCAACAATGTAATGTTTGCTGACAGAATGTCATGTCACTCAACAATGTAATGTTTGCTGACAGAATGTCATGTCACTCAACAATGTAACATCTGCTGACATGTCACTCAACAATGTAATGTTTGCTGACAGAATGTCATGTCACTCAACAATGTAATGTTTGCTGACAGAATGTCATGTCGCTCAACAATGTAACATCTGCTGACATGTCACTCAACAATGTAATGTATGTTGACAGAATGTCATATCACTCAACAATGTAACCTCTGCTGACAGAATGTCATGTCACTCAACAATGTAACCTCTGCTGACAGAATGTCATGTCACTCAACAATGTAACGTCAGTCCAGTTAGGGGCGATTACTAACACAAACTTCAACCAGGAGCCATTACTAATATAAATGTTCATAGTCAGGCTTGCATGACATTTTGAGATTCCATGATATAGTCGTCTGTTTGCTTGGCTTGTATGACATTCTGAGATTCCATGATATAGTCGTCTGTTTGCTTGGCTTGTATGACATTCTGAGATTCCATGATATAGTCGTCTGTTTGCTTGGCTTGTATGACATTCTGAGATTCCATGATATAGTACGTCTGTTTGCTTGGCTTGTATGACATTCTGAGATTCCATGATATAGTCGTCTGTTTGCTTGGCTTGTATGACATTCTGAGATTCCATGATATAGTCCGTCTGTTTGCTTGGCTTGTATGACATTCTGAGATTCCATGATATAGTCGTCTGTTTGCTTGGCTTGTATGACATTCTGAGATTCCATGATATAGTCGTCTGTTTGCTTGGCTTGTATGACATTCTGAGATTCCATGATATAGTCGTCTGTTTGCTTGGCTTGTATGACATTCTGAGCTTCCATGATATAGTCGTCTGTTTGCTTGGCTTGTATGACATTCTGAGATTCCATGATATAGTCGTCTGTTTGCTTGGCTTGTATGACATTCTGAGATTCCATGATATAGTCGTCTGTTTGCTTGGCTTGTATGACATTCTGAGATTCCATGATATAGTCGTCTGTTTGCTTGGCTTGTATGAATATCTCACCTAGTCTGTATTGTGTGTGGGAATTACATCTGAGAAAGCAAACAGCAGAATGATCACCGTGTCACCTGGGTTCCAGTCTCTGCAATGACATCCCTGCCTTAATGTGGAGACAGGGCTGTGATTTGATGGAACCCAACATAACAGAAGGAGCCAGACTTCAACGATGCAACATACTCTCTGATAACCTGTTTACACACATGAAAGCTGAGAAGACAATACAACAACTACTTACTGTATCTGATGGTCGAGATCTTTAGCAAAAATTTCTGTCATAGTTTCCACATCTATCACTTTCAACAGACTATCAGTTCCACATGAGTAAATACGCCGTTTGTCTGATATGAAAGACACACACACAAGTAAATACATCATCCATGTGCTATCAAAGATTGCAGGGAAGCAGTACCCATGCCACAGTACACACTCTCATGTACACACAGTACCCATGCCACAGTACACACTCTCATGTACACACAGTACCCATGCCACAGTACACACTCATGTACACATTCACAGTACCCATGCCACAGTACACACTCTCATGTACACACTCACAGTACCCATGCCACAGTACATACACTCATGTACACACTCACAGTACCCATGCCACAGTACACACTCTCATGTACACACTCACAGTACCCATGCCACAGTACATACTCTCATGTACACACACAGTACCCATACCACAGTACACACTCTCATGTACACACTCACAGTACCCATGCCACAGTACACACTCTCATGTACACACAGTACCCATGCCACAGTACACACTCACAGTACCCATACCACAGTACACACTCTCATGTACACACTCACAGTACCCATGCCACAGTACACACTCATGTACACACAATACCCATGCCACAGTACACATTCTCATGTACACATAGTACTCATGCCACAGTACACACTCATGTACACACAGTACCCATGCCACAGTACACACTCTCATGTACACACAGTACCCATGCCACAATACACACTCATGTACCCATGCCACAGTACACACTCATGTACACACAGTACCCATGCCACAGTACACACTCTCATGTACACATAGTACTCATGCCACAGTACACACTCTCATGTACACACAGTACCCATGCCACAATACACACTCTCATTTACACACAGTACCCATGCCACAATACATACTCTCATGTACACTCAGTACCCATGCCACAGTACATACTCTCATGTACACACAGTACCCATGCCACAGTACACACTCACAGTAACCATGCCACAGTACACACTCTCATGTACACACAGTACCCATGCCACAGTACATACTCTCATGTACACTCAGTACCCATGCCACAGTACACACTCTTGTGTACACTCAGCAACCATGCCACAGTACACACTCTCATGTACACACAATACCCATGCCACAGTACACCTCTCATGTACACACTCACAGTATCCATGCCACAGTACACTCTCATGTACACACTCACAGTACCCATGCCACAGTACACACTCTCATGTACACACTCACAGTACCCATGCCACAGTACACACTCTCATGTACACTCAGTACCCATGCCACAGTACACACTCTCATGTACACACAGTACCCATGCCACAGTAACACTCTCATGTACACACTCACAGTATCCATGCCACAGTACACACTCTCATGTACACACAGTACCCATGCCACAGTACATACTCTCATGTACACTCAGTACCCATGCCACAGTAACACTCATGTACACACTCACAGTACCCATGCCACAGTACACACTCTCATGTACACACTCACAGTACCCATGCCACAGTACACACTCTCATGTACACACTCACAGTACCCATGCCACAGTACACACTCTCATGTACACACAGTACCCATGCCACAGTAACACTCTCATGTACACACTCACAGTAACCATGCCACAGTACACACTCTCATGTACACACAGTACCCATGCCACAGTACATACTCTCATGTACACTCAGTACCCATGCCACAGTACACACTCATGTACACACAGTACCCATGCCACAGTACGCACTCATGTAAACACAGTACTCATGCCACACTACACACTCATGTACACACAGTACCCATGCCAGAGTACACACTCTCATGTACACACTCACAGTACCCATGCCACAGTACACACTCTCATGTTGAGAAGATGCTGTTACATTAGGTCTGGACCAAACAGCATTGTAAGACCATCTTGTCTATCTTACTTTCTCTGGTTGCCATTTCATGAAGCTGGGACAATGCCTCGGTCATGTGATCAAGAAACTCCTGCCTCCAGGTAGATTCAAACCCAGGATCACAGGGACAGCATGCAAGAGCACTAACTACTACACCACCATTGTTTCCATCACAAATACACACACCCAAAGTCAAGATATCATTTGTCTATTATTGAAGATATACACAACACCCAAATAAATATACCATTTATGTGATATACAAAATATAAACACCCAACTAAACATATCATTTTTCTGGTATGAAAGACCAGGTATGTATCATTTATCTGATTAAAAAAATATAAACACACAAGTCAATATATCATTTGTCTGATACAACAATATAAACACACATGTCAATATATCATTTGTCTAATACAACAATATAAACACACAAGTCAATATATCATTTGTCTGATACAACAATATAAACACACACAATAATATATCATTTGTCTGATACAACAATATAAACACACAAGTCAATATATCATTTGTCTGATACAAGAATATAAACACACATGTCAATATATCATTTGTCTGATACAAGAATATAAACACACATGTCAATATATCATTTGTCTGATACAAAAAACATAAACACACAAGTCAATATATCATTTGTCTGACGTTTAAGACAGAAACAGATACATAATAATCATTCTCTATAAGAGACAACCTCAAACAGGACAATCAAGAACACTCGGCTCTGCTATGTATGACCATGCAGGCTCACCAGTACTCACCTAAACTTAACAGGCACGTGTTGATGGAGCCAACATGGGCTGTAAGAAAACAGAAGATCTCAGTAAAGACATGCACAGCTTGGGGAATACAACCAGTCATTAAAGAAAACAGAAGATCTCAGTAAAGACAAGCCCAGCTTGGGGAATATAACCAGTCATTAAAGAAAACAGAAGGTCTCAGTAAAGACAAGCCCAGCTTGGGGAATACAACCAGTCATTAAAGAAAACAGAAGGCCTCAGTAAAGACAAGCCCAGCTTGGGGAATACAACCAGTCATTAAAGAAAACAGAAGATCTCAGTAAAGACAAGCCCAGCTTGGGGAATACAACCAGTCATTAAAGAAAACAGAAGATCTCAGTAAAGACAAGCCCAGCTTGGGGAATACAACCAGTCATTAAAGAAAACAGAAGATCTCAGTAAAGACAAGCCCAGCTTGGGGAATACAACCAGTCATTAAAGAAAACAGAAGATCTCAGTAAAGACAAGCCCAGCTTGGGGAACACAACCAGTCATTAAAGAAAACAGAAGATCTCAGTAAAGACAAGCCCAGCTTGGGGAACACAACCAGTCATGAAAGCCAGCTGGCCCACACATGGCAAGTCTGCCAACACTTCTTCTTCTTCTCAGTGACAAAATGATGAATCATAATTGAATTATCTCATACCAACATGTATGTCTGTTCAAAGCCATGCTAATCATATGTCCCCACAGAAATCTGCATGTAATCTATTCCCATATAAATCTTCAAGTAATCTATTCCCATATAAATCTTCAAGTAATCTATTCCCATATAAATCTTCAAGTAATCTTTCCCATATAAATCTTCAAGTAATCTTTCCCATATAAATCTTCAAGTAATCTATTCCCATATAAATCTTCAAGTAATCTATTCCCATATAAATCTTCAAGTAATCTTTCCCATATAAATCTTCAAGTAATCTTTCCCATATAAATCTTCAAGTAATCTTTCACCATATAAATCTTCAAGTTATCACTTTGCATAGAAAACTATAAGTAATCTATCCATGGCTTTTGATTTTGTAAATAATAAATTTATTTGCAAAAAGATACCTCCACAAATACACGAGTTTCCTCCTAATGATGATGCAAGGAACATCTCACAACAGTACATGAACTGTTGTCAATACCAGAATCACAATTATGTGTATATTAGAATCTGACTGACAGACACCTTGCTATCTTGACAGACCATAGTTTGTTACATTGTTCTACAAAAATAGGCATAATAACTACAACCCCTGGCGGTAGCAAATGTGATTGATCATCTTCTTTTTCTTCTGCGTTCATCCTGAGTTTTTTTTCTGGATGTGATTGCGTTGTGCCTGTTTACAGCAGAGCTGCATTCTTGCGCCGTTAGGCCGACACATCCGACTTCTGCGGGCATTTGTTGACCGGGTTAACCTTCCTGGGATGTGATTGATCAGACCAATCCACACATTAAATGTCCATCCACAATATATGCATGTGAATACATGGTCATTTCAACCATCATGCACCATCTGACAGTCTCACATGCTCAGTATGACTTATCTGCAATCATTTTATCCTTTGTCATTATTCCATTACTGATCTTTTCCCTCCTTGCAAATACTAGACTCACAAATATGTGAATATCAAAATCACAAATATGTGTATAACAGAATGTCTGTATATCAATATCCCAAATATGTGTATAATAGAATCACAAAAATGTGTGTAACAGAATCACAAATATGTGTGTGACAGAATCACAAATATGTATAACAGAATCACAAATATGTGTGTAACAGAATCACAAATATGTATAACAGAATCACAAATATGTATAACAGAATCACAAATATGTATAACAGAATCACAAATATGTGTGTGACAGAATCACAAATATGTGTATAACAGAATCACAAATATGTATAACAGAATCACAAATATGTGTGTAACAGAATCACAAAAATGTGTGTAACAGAATCACAAAAATGTGTGTAACAGAATCACAAATATGTATAACAGAATCACAAATATGTATAACAGAATCACAAATATGTATAACAGAATCACAAATATGTGTGTAACAGAATCACAAATATGTGTGTAACAGAATCACAAATATGTATAACAGAATCACAAATATGTATAACAGAATCACAAATATGTATAACAGAATCACAAATATGTATAACAGAATCACAAATATGTGTGTGACAGAATCACAAATATGTATAACAGAATCACAAATATGTGTGTAACAGAATCACAAAAATGTGTGTAACAGAATCACAAATATGTATAACAGAATCACAAATATGTATAACAGAATCACAAATATGGTATAACAGAATCACAAATATGTGTAGTGACAGAATCACAAATATGTGTATAACAGAATCACAAATATGTATAACAGAATCACAAATATGTGTGTAACAGAATCACAAATATGTGTGTAACAGAATCACAAATATGTGTGTAACAGAATCACAAATATGTATAACAGAATCACAAATATGTATAACAGAATCACAAATATGTATAACAGAATCACAAATATGTGTGTAACAGAATCACAAATATGTGTGTGACAGAATCACAAAATGTGTGTAACAGAATCACAAAAATGTGTGTAACAGAATCACAAATATGTATAACAGAATCACAAATATGTATAACAGAATCACAAATATGTGTGTGACAGAATCACAAATATGTATAACAGAATCACAAATATGTATAACAGAATCACAAATATGTATAACAGAATCACAAAAATGTGTGTAACAGAATCACAAATATGTATAACAGAATCACAAATATGTATAACAGAATCACAAATATGTATAACAGAATCACAAATATGTGTGTGACAGAATCACAAATATGTATAACAGAATCACAAATATGTATAACAGAATCACAAATATGTGTGTGACAGAATCACAAATATGTATAACAGAATCACAAATATGTATAACAGAATCACAAATATGTGTAGTGACAGAATCACAAATATGTGTGTGACAGAATCACAAATATGTGCGTGATGTAGACCTACGGATTGTTTGGCACTAAATCAGTGAAATCGGGGAGCAGCGCCGGCAGCACAGTGGCTAGACATTGCTGAGCTACTCTAGTGGACCTGATACAAAAAGTTATCAGCAAACAAATGAGTAGATAGATAGATGATGACCTCTGACCTGAAACACTAGACAGGATGTCGTAGGAGGCCAGGTCCCACAAGGTGATGTGTCCATCCTTACTGCCCGTACACATCAGGCTACAGTGGTCATCAATGTCCAGACAGGTCACACCTTCGTCATGGTCCTAGCTGACTCTGGCAGACCCAGCAAATCACATGATCAAGAAAACAACAATTAGAGGATCCAGTAAATCACAGTTAGAAGATAATGAAAATCGGTTAGAGACATGTAAATCACAAAGGAAAATCACATGTAGAGGATAAATACAATCACAGCCACAATGAAAATTAGATTAATCTCCTGGTGATCACTGGGGATTAGCTGAACTATCTGGGACAGTAACAGTTGCAGCTACTCAATCTCCTTCTACATACACAGTCAGTCCAGTCAGACACTATTCCTTGTTGTTGCTTTGTTGTTGACTCCACAGCCATACTTGCACTCTCAGTGTTTGGGCTGGGGCTAGGTGATGTTCTGTGTTGACTGTACAACAGAAAGAGTTCCGTTTATCTAGTCTCCCAGGAAAAGGAGAGTCATTAAGTGTCAATGACTCAACAATTGCTGATTAACAGTGTCCAGACCTAGGACTGCAGGCTGTCTGATCATGTGTGGACTGGTTGTGTCACAGGTCAACAGTGTCCAGATCTAGAACTGCAGGCTGTCTGATCATGTGTGGACTGGTTGTGTCACAGATCAAGTGTCCAGATCTAGGACTGCAGGCTGTCTGATCAAGTGTGGACTGGTTGTGTCACAGATCAAGTGTCCAGATCTAGGACTGCAGGATGTCTGATCATGTGTGGACTGCTTGTGTCACAGATCAAGTGTCCAGATCTAGGACTGCAGGATGTCTGATCATGTGTGGACTGGTTGTGTCACAGATCAAGTGTCCAGATCTAGGACTGCAGGCTGTCTGATCATGTGTGGACTGGTTGTGTCACAGGTCAACAGTGTCCAGACCTAGGACTGCAGGCTGTCTGATCATGTGTGGACTGGTTGTGTCACAGATCAACAGTGTCCAGATCTAGGACTGCAGGATGTCTGATCATGTGTGGACTGCTTGTGTCACAGATCAACAGTGTCCAGATCTAGGACTGCAGGATGTCTGATTATGTGTGGACTGGTTGTGTCACAGGTCAACAGTGTCCAGACCTAGGACTGCAGGCTATCTGATCATGTGTGGACTGGTTGTGTCACAGGATCAACAGTGTCCAGACCTAGGACTGCAGGATGTGTGGACTGGTTGTGTCACACCATGTGCTGGTGCCAGGTCATGGCTGACTTCTGGTCAAATGTGGTGGCAGGTGGTGTTTATGTTCTTGCCTAGCTACCACTGTTTGCACCTAAAGGCTGGATATTTTCATATTCTGGGTGTACAAACCGGTGCCAGAATGTAGACTACCAGGTCAACTTCTGGGTGTACAAACTTGTTCCAGAATGTAGACTAGCAGGTCAACTTCTGGGTGTACAAAATTGTTCCAGAATGTAGACTACCAGGTCAACTTCTGGGTGTACATACTTGTGCCAGAATGTAGACTACCAGGTCAACTTCTGGGTGTACAAACCTGTGCCAGAATGTAGACTACCAGGTCAACTTCTGGGTGTACAAACTTGTGCCAGGATGTAGACTACCAGGTCAACTTCTGGGTGTACAAACTTGTGCCAGAATGTAGACTACCAGGTCAACTTCTGGGTGTACAAACTTGTGCCAGAATGTAGACTACCAGGTCAACTTCTGGGTGTACAAACTTGTGCCAGAATGTAGACTACCAGGTCAACTTCTGGGTGTACAAACTTGTGCCAGAATGTAGACTACCAGGTCAACTTCTGGGTGTACAAACTTGTGCCAGGATGTAGACTACCAGGTCAACTTCTGGGTGTACAAACCGGTGCCAGATGTAGACTACCAGGTCAACTTCTGGGTGTACAAACTTGTGCCAGAATGTAGACTACCAGGTCAACTTCTGGGTGTACAAACCTGTGCCAGAATGTAGACTACCAGGTCAACTTCTGAGGTGTACAAACTTGTGCCAGAATGTAGACTACCAGGTCACTTCTGGGTTACAAACCTTGTGCCAGAATGTAGACTACAGGTCAACTTCTGGGTGTACAAACTTGTTGCCAGAATGGTAGACTACCAGGTCAACTTCTGGGGGTACAAACTTGTGCCAGAATGTAGACTACAGGTCAACTTCTGGGTGTACAAACTTGTGCCAGAATGTAGACTACAAGGTCAACTTCTGGGTGTACAAACTTGTGCCAGAATGTAGACTACCAGGTCAACTTCTGGGTGTACAAACTTGTGCCAGAATGTAGACCGACCAGGTTCAACTTTCTGGGTTGTACAACTTGTGCCAGAATGTAGACTACCAGGTCAACTTCTGGGTGTACAAACTTGTGCCAGAATGTAGACTACCAGGTCAACTTCTGGGTGTACAAACCGGTGCCAGAATGTAGACTACCAGGTCAACTTCTGGGTGTACAAACTTGTGCCAGAATGTAGACTACCAGGTCAACTTCTGGGTGTACAAACCGGTGCCAGAATGTAGACTACCAGGTCAACTTCTGGGTGTACAAACTTGTGCCAGAATGTAGACTACCAGGTCAACTTCTGGGCGTACAAACTTGTGCCAGAATGTAGACTACCAGGTCAACTTCTGGGTGTACAAACTTGTGCCAGAATGTAGACTACCAGGTCAACTTCTGGGTGTACAAACTTGTGCCAGAATGTAGACTACCAGGTCAACTTCTGGGTGTACAAACTTGTGCCAGAATGTAGACTACCAGGTCAACTTCTGGGTGTACAAACTTGTGCCAGAATGTAGACTACCAGGTCAACTTCTGGGTGTACAAACTTGTGCCAGAATGTAGACTACCAGGTCACTTCTGGGTGTACAAAACCGGTGCCAGAATGTAGACTAACCAGGTCAACTTCTGAGTGTACAAACTTGTTCCAGAATGTAGACTACCAGGTCAACTTCTGGGTGTAACAAACCAGTGCCAGAATGTAGACTACCAGGTCAACTTCTGGGTGTACAAACTTGTGCAGAATGTAGACTACCAGGTCAACTTCTGGGTGTACAAACCGGTGCCAGAATGTAGAACTACCAGGTCAACTTCTGGGTGTACAAACTTGTGCCAGAATGTAGACTACCAGGTCAACTTCTGGGTGTACAAACTTGTGCCAGAATGTAGACTACCAGGTCAACTTCTGGGTTTACAAACTTGTGCCAGAATGTAGACTACCAGGTCAACTTCTGGGTGTACAAACTTGTGCCAGAATGTAGACTACCAGGTCAACTTCTGGGTGTACAAACTTGTGCCAGAATGTAGACTACCAGGTCAACTTCTGAGTGTACAAACTGGTGCTAGAATGTAGATTACCAGGTTAACTTGTTCCAGATTTTCACTGTTGCTAGGGAACTGGTGTATTGTGCTGTAACCTTTCTATTTTTTTCATCAGTGTGTAGTTTATATTTTTTCTCCATAAATTAGTTAAGTTTAGTTTAGTCGATGGATCAACATCACGGCACACGGGTGTAACCCATGAGTGCTCCGTTCTCCTCCTAACTCAGACCTGAGTCTGGAGAAATTCAACTCAGTGCATGAACTCCGTAGAACCGGCGAGGATCCTGAAATACTTTGGGTAGATATTTAACTTGAAATTTTGCCCAGGCAGCCCGTTAGGCTGCTCTTTTTCAACTTTCAACTGCCAAGGGATTTTTTACGTGCGCAGCAATACACACGGGCGTCCGATCTCATTACCCAGAGACCAGGAGAAATTTTATTACTAGAAGTCCACGTGAATAAAAATCCCGGTCCACACCGAGGCTTGAACCCGAGACCTCCAGCACTCGAGGCGGACACCATACCTCGAGACCACGTAGCCCCTCCATAAATTACTGTCGTCAACTGCTACATGCTGAGGGAGATGCTGAGGAGGGGACCCAAGCACTAATGGACTGAATGGTTTGATGTGTAGTAAGGATAATCAGATGACTAATAAATTGATCATGTGCTGCTGTATGCTGTTTAAATATAACCAATTCTGCTGGCTGTCTGTGAGGCTGTCTGTGAGGCTGTCTGATGTCTGTGAGGCTGTCTGTGAGGCTGTCTGTGAGGCTGTCTGTGAGGCTGTCTGTGAGGATGTCTGTGAGACTGTCTGTGAGGCTGTCTGCTGGCTGTCTGTGAGGCTGTCTGTGAGGCTGTCTGTGAGACTGTCTGTGAGGCTGTCTGCTGGCTGTCTGTGAGGCTGTCTGTGAGGCTGTCTGTGAGGCTGTCTGTGAGGCTGTCTGTTTGATGTCTGTGAGGCTGTCTGTGAGGCTGTATGTGAGGCTGTCTGTTTGATGTCTGTGAGGCTGTCTGTGAGGCTGTCTGTGAGGCTGTCTGCTGGCTGTCTGTGAGGCTGTCTGTGAGGCTGTCTGTGAGGCTGTCTGTTTGATGTCTGTGAGACTGTCTGTGAGGCTGTATGTGAGGCTGTCTGTTTGATGTCTGTGAGGCTGTCTGTGAGGCTGTCTGTGAGGCTGTCTGTGAGGCTGTCTGTGAGGCTGTCTGTGAGGCTGTCTGTGAGGCTGTCTGTGAGGCTGTCTGTTTGATGTCTGTGAGGCTGTCTGTTTGATGTCTGTGAGGCTGTCTGTTTGATGTCTGTGAGGCTGTCTGTTTGATGTCTGTGAGGCTGTCTGTGAGGCTGTCTGTGAGGCTGTCTGTTTGATGTCTGTGAGGCTGTCTGTGAGGCTGTCTGTGAGGCTGTCTGTTTGATGTCTGTGAGGCTGTCTGTTTGATGTCTGTGAGGCTGTCTGTTTGATGTCTGTGAGGCTGTCTGTTTGATGTCTGTGAGGCTGTCTGTGAGGCTGTCTGTGAGGCTGTCTGATGTCTGTGAGGCTGTCTGTGAGGCTGTCTGTGAGGCTGTCTGTGAGGCTGTCTGAGGCTGTCTGTGAGGCTGTATGTGAGACTGTCTGCTTGATGTCTGTGAGACTGTCTGTGAGGCTGTATGTGAGACTGTCTGCTTGATGTCTGTGAGACTGTCTGCTTGATGTCTGTGAGGCTGTCTGTGAGGCTGTCTGTGAGGCTGTCTGTGAGCTGTATGTGAGGCTGTCTGCTTGATGTCTGTGAGATGTCTGTGAGGCTGTCTGCTTGATGTCTGTGAGACTGTCTGTGAGGCTGTATGTAAGGCTGTCTGTGAGGCTGTCTGTGAGGCTGTATGTAAGGCTGTCTGTGAGGCTGTCTGCGTGAGAACAACTTACCACACACTCTGGAGTTGGAATGTTGCCTTGACAGTCAGTGAAATCAACCTCCCACACCTGCAGACAATCATTAGAAACATTAACTGCCAAACATCATCATCATGATCTAATTGCACAATCTGACACACACAATACTACAATTGGCCTATAATTGGCTTGGGAGACCAGGAAACCTTTCAGCACCATGACAAACAAAAGGGTCCTCTCTTGCTGTGTTCTTCTCTTTCCACAAATCTTTCCAGTTGTCACAATATGCACTAGCTGTCCTCTTCTCGCAATACCACAAAATGATGAATGCCTCTTTCTGATGTTCGTGATGAGTTGTCTATGTGTCTGAGCCTCTGTCAAAACGTTGACTAACTTTGGCCGTCACACTATTTTAATCCCACTATTCAGTGCAGTCACCAATTAGTGAATGTTTGTAGTTTATCTGTCATTCTTGTATTCTTTCTCTGTGTTTCTGACCCCTACAATGTTACTGATTTATCCTGACATGTACAAAACTATGATAACATTATTGACTTTAGGATTCTAGAATCCTACATACACAATACTACTATTATAGACTATGGACTTTAGCATGAAGATGAATAATTGACAAACTACCTACCTAACTAACCGCCTAACTAACCGCCTAACTAACTAACTGTGAGGCTGTCTGTGAGTCGTCTCTGTAGTCTCTGAGCTGTCTCTTGTAGTCGTGTTTTAGTAAAGCTCACAATCTACTTCTCGTTTATTTGGGTGATTCATTCATTGCCTAACTAACTAACTAACCGCCTAACTAACTAACCGCCTAACTAACTAACTAACTAACTAACTAACTAACTACTTAACTAACTAACTACTTAACTAACTAACTAACTAACTAACTACTTAACTAACTAACTAACTAACTACTTAACTAACTAACTAACTAACTAACTACTTAACTAACTACTTAACTAACTAACTAACTAACTAACTAACTAACTACTTAACTAACTAACTACTTAACTAACTAACTAACTAACTAACTAACTACTTAACTAACTAACTAACTAACTAACTACTTAACTAACTAACTAACTAACCGCCTAACTAACTAACTACCTACCTAACTAACTGCCTAACTAACTAACTAACTAACTGCCTAACTAGCTACTTAACTAACTAACTACTTAACTAACTAACTAACTAACTAACTAACCGCCTAACTAACTAACTACTTAACCAACCAACCAACCAACCAACCAACCAACCAACTAACTAACTGCCTAACTAACTACTTAGCTAACTAACTAACTAACTAACTGCCTAACTAACCGCCTAACTAACTACTTAACTAACTAACTAACTAACTACCTACCTAACTAACCGCCTAACTAACTACTTAACTAACTAACTAACCGCCAAAGTAACTACTTAACTAACTAACTAACAAACTAACTAACTACCTACCTAACTAACTAACTGCCTAACTAACTAACTGCCTAACTGTCTACCTACCTAACTAATTGCCTAACTACCTACCTAACTAACTGCCTACCTAACTAATGACCTAACTACCTAACTAACTAACTAACTAACAGCCTAACTAACTACTTAACTAACTAACTAACTAACTAACTGCCTAACTAACTACCTAACTAACTAACTAACTAACTAACTGCCTAACTACCTGCCTAACAACCTACCTAACTAATTGCCTAACTACCTACCTAACTAACTGCCTACCTAACTACCTACTTAACTAACTAACTAACTAACTAAATAACTAACTTCTCTCTCTCTTTCTCTGTGTGTGTGTGTGTGTGTGCATGTGTGTGTGCATGTGCGTGTGTGTGTGTATGTGTGTGAGAGAGACCATACCTTGACTGTAGAATCCCAGGAAGCAGTGAACAGCTTGTTTCCCTTCCACCTGACACATGACACTGTAGGCACACACAAAATATGACATACAGTGTGACACATGAAGTCAGTGACACAAACAACATGACTCAACATGAAAGACATGACATTGTAGGTACACACAGGGACACAGAGGTGTTTCCAAGGCACCAGGGCCAGGTTCTATACTGGCCAAGATCTACTAACACGTCCTAGTCGTGCGTCCTGGGCAACAGGTCCCTTCAGGGTCCTGGCTAACGTAGTAGGATCGCTGATTCTTCCGAAGTTGGAGAGTATCTGCCTGCATGGCGAGCAACCACCAGTCTGCACACCAATAAGCCAGACATGGGACAACGGATACTCACGCAAACCTCAGGTCCTGTATGACATCACACTGATGTTGGACAACAGGATGTCTTCATCCGACATACAGGACTTCACGCTGGAGTTCACAGCCAGCGAACGCAAGCAATCAAGCAAGGCACACACAAAATAAGACATACAGTGTGACATGTGTAATGACACATGAAATAATTCCCCTGTCTCATGTCCATTGTGTCTTAAAGCTGTTGTGTACACACAGAACTCCTGCCAGTTCCCCTGTCTCATGTCCAGTGTGTCTTGAAGCTGTTGTGTACACAGAGAACTCCTGCCAGTTCCCCTGTCTCATGTCCATGTGCAGTGTGTCTTGAAGCTGTTGTGTACACACAGAACTCCTGCCAGTTCCCCTGTCTCATGGCCATGTCCAGTGTGTCTTGAAGCTGTTGTGTACACATAGAACTCCTGCCAGTTCCCCTGTCTCATGTCCATGTCCAGTGTGTCTTGAAGCTGTTGTGTACGCACAGAACTCCTGCCAGTTCCCCTGTCTCATGTCCATGTCCAGTGTGTCTTGAAACTGTTGTGTACGCACAGAACTCCTGCCAGTTCCCCTGTCTCATGTCCATGTCCAGTGTGTCTTGAAGCTGTTGTGTACGCACAGAACTCCTGCCAGTTCCCCTGTCTCATGTCCATGTCCAGTGTGTCTTGAAGCTGTGGTGTACGCACAGAACTCCTGCCAGTTCCCCTGTCTCATGTCCATGTCCAGTGTGTCTTGAAGCTATTGTGTACGCACAGAACTCCTGCCAGTTCCCCTGTCTCATGTCCAGTGTGTCTTAAAGCTGTTGTGTACACACATAACTCCTGCCAGTTCCCCTGTCTCATGTCCATGTCCAGTGTGTCTTAAAGCTGTTGTGTACGCACAGAACTCCTGCCAGTTCCCCTGTCTCATGTCCAGTGTGTCTTAAAGCTGTTGTGTACGCACAGAACTCCTGCCAGTTCCCCTGTCTCATGTCCATGTCCAGTGTGTCTTGAAGCTGTTGTGTACGCACAGAACTCCTGCCAGTTCCCCTGTCTCATGTCCATGTCCAGTGTGTCTTGAAGCTGTTGTGTACGCACAGAACTCCTGCCAGTTCCCCTGTCTCATGTCCATGTCCAGTGTGTCTTAAAGCTGTGGTGTACGCACAGAACTCCTGCCAGTTCCCCTGTCTCATGTCCATGTCCAGTGTGTCTTGAAGCTGTTGTGTACGCACAGAACTCCTGCCAGTTCCCCTGTCTCATGTCCATGTCCAGTGTGTCTTGAAGCTGTTGTGTACACACAGACCTCCTGCCAGTTCCCCTGTCTCATGTCCATGTCCAGTGTGTCTTAAAGCTGTTGTGTACGCACAGAACTCCTGCCAGTTCCCCTGTCTCATGTCCATGTCCAGTGTGTCTTGAAGCTGTTGTGTATGCACAGAACTCCTGCCAGTTCCCCTGTACTCATGTTCCATGTCCAGTTGTGTCTTGAAGCTGTTGTGTACGCACAGAACTCCTGCCAGCTTCCCCTGTCTCATGTCCATGTACCGTGTAAGTGTTGTGTAGGACTCCTGACAGTTCCCCTGTCTCATGTCCCATGTTCAGTGGTCTTAAAGCTGTTGGTACGCACAGAACTCCTGACCAGTTCCCCTGGTCTCCTGTCCATGTCCAGTTGTGTCTTGAATGCTGTTGTGTACGCCACAGGAACTCCTGCCAGTTCCCCTGTCTCATGTCCTAGTCCGTTGTGTCTTGAAGCTATTGTGTACGCACAGAACTCCTGCCCGTTCCCCTTGTCTCCTGTCCAGTGTGTCTTAAAGCTGTTGTGTACAACACATAACTCCGCCAGTTCCCCTGTCTCATGTCCATGGTCACATGTGTAGTCTTAAAGCTGTTGTGTACGCACAGAACTTCCTGCCAGTTCCCCTGGTCTCATGTCCAGTGTGTCTTAAAGCTGTTGTGTACGCACCCAGAACTCCCTGCCAGTCCCCTGTCTCATGTCCATGTCCAGTGTGTCTTGAAGCTGTTGTGTACGACACAGAACTCCTGCCAGTTCCCCTGTCTCATGTCCATGTCCAGTGTGTCTTGAAGCTGTTGTGTACGCACAGAACTCCTGCCAGTTCCCCTGTCTCATGTCCATGTCCAGTGTGTCTTAAAGCTGTGGTGTACGCACAGAACTCCTGCCAGTTCCCCTGTCTCATGTCCATGTCCAGTGTGTCTTGAAGCTGTTGTGTACGCACAGAACTCCTGCCAGTTCCCCTGTCTCATGTCCATGTCCAGTGTGTCTTGAAGCTGTTGTGTACACACAGACCTCCTGCCAGTTCCCCTGTCTCATGTCCAGTGTGTCTTAAAGCTGTTGTGTACGCACAGAACTCCTGCCAGTTCCCCTGTCTCATGTCCATGTCCAGTGTGTCTTGAAGCTGTAGTGTACGCACAGAACTCCTGCCAGTTCCCCTGTCTCATGTCCATGTCCAGTGTGTCTTGAAGCTGTTGTGTACGCACAGAACTCCTGCCAGTTCCCCTGTCTCATGTCCATGTCCAGTGTGTCTTGAAGCTGTTGTGTACACACAGACCTCCTGCCAGTTCCCCTGTCTCATGTCCATGTCCAGTGTGTCTTAAAGCTGTTGTGTACGCACAGAACTCCTGCCAGTTCCCCTGTCTCATGTCCATGTCCAGTGTGTCTTGAAGCTGTTGTGTACGCACAGAACTCCTGCCAGTTCCCCTGTCTCATGTCCATGTCCAGTGTGTCTTGAAGCTGTTTTGTAAGCAGTTGTTCTGGTCCTGGAGGTTCTGTGGTGAAGTGGTGAAGCTGCCTCCCTCATGTTTTAAAGGCTGTGGGTTTGCTTCTGGACTGTCATTCAGTTCATGAGAGCAATTTTCTCAAGGACTCCTGGGAGTCGAATCTGGAGCTATGGAGTGCTTCTGGACTGTCATTCAGTTCATGAGAGCAATTTTCTCAAGGACTCCTGGGAGTCGAATCTGGAGCTATGGAGTGCTTCTGGACCGTCATTCAGTTCATGAGAGCAATTTTCTCAAGGACTCCTGGGAGTCGAATCTGGAGCTATGGAGTTTGGGTTCTGTGAGACGCTTTCGGTAGGTGTTCAGTAGAAAGAAAGTGAACCATACGGGATACAACCCAGTGCAATGAAGTATACTTGCTGCTATAAAACAAAGACTGTTGATATCTAGTACTTAACTGATTCACTGCCATGCGTCACTTTATTGACATAATGGAACTCCCTGTGACTGCTGTGCGCCGCTTTATCGACAGAATGTTTACAGTTCATTATTTGTTTCATTTTGCATATCTTCCATAATTTTAATGCCCGGTAAATGACATTTTACACCATAAGAAGGTCTGTCATTCCAAAACACTGGATGTGAGGTAGCAAGTATTTCAAATTTGAGCTGAAATTGTTAGTTAAATGTGATTAATTTTCTGATTTTAGACATGGCAATGCCCTTTGGTTCGCGACCGCGTAGATTTTAATCATATTAGTGTTTTCAACATTTTTAGATTATAGTTATTCTGATTTAAAGGACTTTGTGAAAGATTCTAAAACTAATACCACGTGCAGTATTCAGTTAAATTATTTAGCAAGCGGTCATAATGGAAATCAAAACTAACAGCGAAAGTTCGACATCATATGATGGCATATGTTGAATAATGCATGCTCTAATGGGCCAAACTTGTGCCCCTAAGTTTGCTTTGCCTATCACAAGTAAGCTGATTAGTATTTAAATAATTAAATTGAAAAGAATAATAATTATAACTAAATATAAAATAGTGTATATATTGTTTCTCAGTACAACTCTGCCTTGTGTGTTCCTGACATTTTCCATTTTGTGTGAAAATGATGTGCTTCAAAATATGATGTTTTAAGTGTGTTTTATTGGTGTTATGGAGCAGTTCTAGTGATATTGGTGAAGAAAAATTGTGTTTTTACCATTATTTGGTAAATTTCATTGGATTATGATCAGCAAGTGAGAAGTAGTGCCTTGGTAAGTGGACATTTTAAATAATTGTCTTCAATTGTTTTTTACAACATCTGATATTATTATTATTACATTTCTAACCTATAAAAATAGTAGCAATACCAATGTGTTCCTTGTGGATTCTCCTTTAATTTGATATATAATACAATATAACTGCTACCATTTTAACCAGTTTTAGATCACTACTGTGACACACCCGTACTTCCCATTTTCTGCCATCAATTTCTGTTTGATCCAAAGTCACTTTTTTGTATGGCAGTGAATCAGTTAAGTGTGAGCAGCAGTCAGCAAGAATGAACAGAAACAACACATACCAGCATCATCATGTGCACACAAGGTGTCCAGTACTCGGCCATACTCTATACTGTAGAAATATCTGTGGAGTCAAACATATACTTGTGTTAGCAACACTGTGGAGTCAAACATACACTCGTGTTAGCAACACTGTGGAGTCAAACATACGCTCTGTGTTAGCAACACTGTGGAGTCAAACATACACTCGTGTTAGCAACACTGTGGAGTCAAACACACGCTCGTGTTAACAACACTGGACACCAGCAACACTTTCCACTTATTTCTTCCTTCCTGTCTGTCTCAGGCATGACAGCATACAATAGATATGTACAGACTGAACACGTTCTTGTACACACAGGCAAACACACGCAGATACACTACACAGGCAATGGTAATGCCATAGGAGACATTGATATAGAGATGTGGAATCTTGATGTCAGTCACTCCACTTCTACCCCTGGCTATGGAGATGTCGAATCTTGATGTGAGTCACTCCACTTCTACCCCTGGCTATGGAGATGTGGAATATTGATCTTAGTCACTCCACTTTTACCCCTCGATATGGAGATGTGGAATCTTGATGTGAGTCACTCCACTTCTACCCCTGGCTATGGAGATGTGGAATCTTGATGTCAGTCACTCCACTTCTACCCCTGGCTGTAGAGATGTGGAATATTGATCTTAGTCACTCCACTTTTACCCCTCGCTATGGAGATGTGGAATCTTGATGTGAGTCACTCCACTTCTACCCCTGGCTATGGAGATGTGGAATCTTGATGTCAGTCACTCCACTTCTACCCCTGGCTGTAGAGATGTGGAATATTGATCTTAGTCACTCCACTTCTACCCCTGGCTATGGAGATGTGGAATCTTGATGTGAGTCACTCCACTTCTACCCCTGGCTATGGAGATGTGGAATCTTGATGTGAGTCACTCCACTTCTACCCCTGGCTGTAGAGATGTGGAATATTGATCTTAGTCACTCTAATTCTACCCCTGGCTATGGAGATGTGAGTCACGCCACTTCTACACCTGGCTATGGAGATGTGAAATCTTGATCTCAGTTACTGCACTTCTACCTTGGCTGTAAAGCAGTGAAAATCTTACCTTCTCCACTTCTATTCTTGGTTATAGTTGTACCTAAGGTATTATTTTTATTTTGGCATAATCCCTTTTCTCTATCTGTCTTTATTATGTCATGTATTTTGTATGCTTGCCACCACTCTCATGCACACCTTCTGACTATCTGTCTGTTTCTGTCATCTTTCTTGAACACTCTTTCCTCTATCCATGTCTCTCCCATGCAGGCATACACTCTGTTGTTATATCTCCCTCAAACTCTCTCATCTCTATCTCTCTTATGCTCACAAACTCTCTCTCTCTTTCTCTCTCTCTCTTTCTCTCTCTCTCATACCTTACGTATATCTATCTATCACATGCATGAGCACACACTTTTCAATTAAACAAAGCCAACGAGATTTCCCATGAGGGAATGAATGCAAGACGTCCATTTTGTGTGTGATCTGATTGTTGATTTCTTGGCAAGATTACGCTCAGTAGTTTGCCATTGCTTTCTGAGCGACCGGCTCACATATCCCATAAATTACCAACGTGGCGAGAACTGCTACCGATTCTCACGCAGTTTATGTTCCTCACATGGATATATGGGAGAAAGACGTTAACCCCTAGGTCAGGGAGACTGGATTCATAAGATCAAGATTCTGCATTTCCACAGCTAGGGGTAGAAGTGGAGTGACTAAGATCAAGACATCCATAGTAGTGCACTATGTCGCTGGTTGCTGTCTTTTGCAACTAAGAATGATATTGACATGTCACTGACAACATCAAACAACTACATCACCATGCCAGGACAGTTGTGTGTAGGCTGATACTAGAGACCTCTTGCTGCTGTCTACATGCAGCTTAGGTTTCATGTTCCTTGTGCATGTCACACCAGGATCTGAATTCATGTCTCTAATAGCCAAGGCTCACATAAACTGTGGCCACAATCTGACCGACTACAACACGAAACATTCCACAAGGATATAAGACAGTACTTACACTTTATTGTCCCAGCAACCAACCACAATGGTTTTATCTTCTATCACTTCACAGCTGGACAGCGCCTGTGGGGACATTTGTCACATTCTAGCTCAGGGTGAGTACACACATCTACAAGCATTAGATATGTACTCAGTACAAAACAGACACATTAAAAGCAGACACACAACAAGAGTAGTTACGCAAGAACAACAGACAGCATCAGTTACACACAACAATAACAGAAACAGACAAAAGATACACACAACAATGCAGACAACAACAAACACAGCAAGAGACACATAGTATACCAACAAAACCATGGGCAATTACTTGCAATGAACAAGACTAACAACAACAACAACAACAAAACTTTATTTTGAAAGGGTTAAGAATTGGGCACGCAGGCCCGTCTAACATTCTGCCCTTTTATCACTCTCTTTCATACATTATACCATTCACACATCATTCAAGGCTAACTGAAAACAGCAACAATATAAAAGATATGCATTATAAAGGCATGTGGAAAAATGAAAAATCAATACTACACGACTCAGTAATAGTAATAACTGGTGTGGCACTTGTTATTAGCTATGTGGAATATACTGGCCTACCAAAAGGAACTGGCTGTTATACTAGAGTTTTATTATTATTATTACTTCTATTATTAAGAGGGAAGGTAATCCGTACTGAGATAGTGTTCAAATAATTTGCGATTATATGTATAGGGACAGTAAGCCAGGCTACATGTGAGAGATGCTGCAGTACTACTACAAGAACTTCTTCTTCTTTCACCCTCTATTCTCCATTGGTGCATAGACCTTAACCAACTCACTCCCAGCCCTCCTATCCTGAGCTATTCCCTGCAGCTCTGTCCATGTCCCCCACATGATTCATTGCCATGTCCACTTCTCATCTCTGTGTGTTTCTAGATCTTCCTCTGTTTCTTCTGCCTTATCTATTCCCTGCAGCTCTGTCCATGTCCCCCACATGATTCACTGCCATGTCCACTTCTCATCTCTGTGTGTTTCTAGATCTTCCTGTTTCTTCTGCCTTATCTATTCACTGCAGCTCTATCCATATCCCCCACAATGAATTCATTGCCATGTCCACCTTCTTATCATCTGTGTGTTCTAAGATCTTGCCATGTTTCGTCTGCCTTATCCGATTCCATGCAGCTCTGTCCACGTCCCCCACATGATTCGCTGCTGTGTCCATGTCTCATCTCTGTGTTTCTAGATCTTCCTCTGTTTCTTCTACCTGATGTACTCCAGACAAATGTCTGTCTAGTTATACAATTCTAAGGTTTTCTCAATGTATGCCCCATCCAGCGCCAGCATCTTGTCTTCAGTTCTTAGTTCCCTGGTAGTTGTCTATGACATATGCCTGGGTCATTGACAGTAAGGTGAGTGACCTGGCTACGAGAAAAATAATCAACCCTGAGAAATAATGGGGCGGGTGTGAGTGCAGACCCTAGGGTGGATGGGGAGAAAGACAGTTTTTAGGCTGGGGTGTAATGTTGTTGGGAGCCCAGGGAGGGGCTAGACAGCAGGGTTAAAGGACAGTGGAATAACTTTGACTAGGCAGTGGAAGCTGAGACCAACTGGGGTTCGGTTCGTGTGAAGTCAAGGGACTGCAGACAGTTGATGTTTTGGCGCCGAACGGATCGGTTGTCGAGGACGTGGGAGTTTAGACTGACTGTGGGTCAGTTCTGGTGTTGTGTTGTTCTCCCAATTGTGAATGCAGGCCTAAAACCCAGTGGGGGTTGGATAGTTAATCGAGGCCTGAACCCAGAGTGGGTTGCATAGTGAGTGAAGGCTAGACCCATTGTGTGGGTTGTAGTGTGTATATTCTGTGGATTATATTGATTTCTGGATGTATAAACATGTTCCGTTTGTCCGTGTTCTTTCTGGATTAAAAGATTATGTGCGCCAACTCAATCTTGTTTCATGACTGGTGAATGTGCACTGCAGGGGTGAGTTGGATTAAGAGACAGTTAGATAGCTCAATTGACACAACAGGAGCATCGTTACCTAGACAACAACAATCTCACGCACTTATCATCAAGAACGTCGTGTGATAGTCTAGTTCTCTTCATGAGCTTCACATTGGTGATTCTGTCCTACCATTGCATTTGTTCTATTTTATGCAAGCAATATAAAATAACACAAAGTAATGCAGCTTTACAGAACTTTCCCATTTCTATTTTTGATCTGTCCATTTGGCTGTATACATTTTCACACTATCTTCCTTGTGTTACTGTAAAGATATGTGAGGTTTCCTGTTGATGCTGCTTCTTTTTTCTTTTTTTTTATTGCTAGGTCATCTATTTATTATCTTTTATCCACGTTTATGAAGTTCTTATTAGCTTTTGCATATTTTATTGACTCAGGTTTTCATAGCCCTGGCTTTGCTATTATATACATCTGCTTTCTAACTGCTTCTTTCTTCTATCTTTTTAAAGATTTCCGGCATTAGCCATACTTTGTTTTCTTTTCCTTTTGCCAAGTACTTCTAAACATGACTCGCTCCAAATGCTTTCAGCCTGCTGCCATGAGACTTCCATACTCACTTCATCTACGAACTATTGTAGGGCCTGGTTTTTAATTAGAAAATGAACATAAATTGTTCCTTAGTTTGTTTATTTCTGAGGTATGCTACATTGTTTTCATTTCTGTGTTTACAAAATATTACCTATCTCTCGAGCTTCAGTTAAATTTTACTTATCAGAAAATGATGATATGCATACATGTCTGCTCCTCTAAAAACTCTTATGTTGTGCAAAGATCTAAATTTCTTGTTGATACAAACAAGATCAATTTGATTTTCTATTTTGTGGTCAGGTGAAGACCATATTACTTTATGTAATCTTTTATGTGGAAAAACACTTCCGCCTTTGAAATACTGATTCTCTGCACAGAAATAAGTAAATAACTATTTCTGAAGATTGAGCAAAACCCATTACTGGCAATGCTGATCGTAGTCCGATACGAACCTTGGGGCCTTGTCCACATCAGATTGGAAGCACTAGACTTGAGTTTTGTTCTCATTTGAGCTCGTCAGTAGTGCAAATCACTGACTGGATCTGGGATTGCACTCTGTATCACTGGTGTGTGAGGCATTCACATTCAGGTCACCTATCAGATTGTTGATATTGCGATGTCTGACTGCCCACCATTCTGTGGAGCTTCATGTAAAATTCCCCCTGAACTGATTTGTCCTTGTCGTGTGTGGTTGTGTAACATTGGATTACAGTCATGTTTTCTTTCCTTTCTGTAACTTGAAATGTTGCTGTTATTCTGGATCTCACTGCTTCCCATTCTATTAGTGCTTATAATACAACTGGCTACTGAGATACAACATCTCTCACATTCACAGTCAGGAGTTCATCATTTTAGCTGTTCATTATAAAATGTCCTTTCTGTGTGCTTGGTATCGGCTGATATGTACACTTTTGTTTGCTGCATGAACCTCACCATCTTTTGCAAATGTTGACATCCAGGAATGTTTCATCCAACAAAGAACGTCTGAGCTGTATGTAGTACAATGTTGTTGTGTGTGTTCTATAGTTTGAGGTGCTGGCTTGTGTATACACACTGCTGTAGAGTCTATCTAGTTAGTTAGACACAAGATAGAACCCCCACATAAACACTTGTCAGACAACACTATTAGAAGTGGACCCAGGAAACAGAGACAGGAGGTGCAGTAACAACAACAGTCACAGCAGCAACATACCATCAGAGACATGTTAACACTTCGCAGTTGCATCTGGTCCTCCAACGAGTACATTTTCAAAAAGCTGTCTGCAGAATACAAACATGAACATGATTGCTGTGAACATTCTGTGTATGACCACTGTATGCACCCAGCACTGCCCAGCCCAAGCTCAGCATCACCAGGTTTGAACATGTCCTTTGCAAGACATTGTGATCAACCTTTACCCCCATGGTGGTTTATTAGGCGAGTTTACGATCAGTAGTTTGCCACTGCTTTCTGAATGACCAGTCCACATACTGGTGGGTGTTGAAGCTGTCTGATTATGTCTCCTGTTCTATATTCACGTCTGTCTGATTATGTCTCCTGTTCTACTCACATCTGTCTGTTTATGTCTCCTCTTCTCTGGACATCTGTCTGATTATGTCTCTATTGTGAGGGTGCGGGATGTATGTGTGGATTGGTGCGGGATGTGTGGGTTGACGGGGGGTGTGTGTGTGTGGTTTTGTGATGTGTGTTTTGCTGGGTGGTCGCGGGTGTGTGGGTGGGTGGTAGAGAATATGTGGGTAGGTGTGTGCGTGTTGGTTATGGGATGGGTGGGGGATTATGTGTGGGTGGAGAAATGTGTGTGGCGGCATGTATGTTTGCCTGAGTCTGTGTGAGTGCGTGGAGGTATGTGTGGGTGGGTGGGGGATGTGTGGGTGGGTGAGGGATGTGTGGGTGGCTGCAGGATATGAGGGTGGATGGGGGATGTGTCTCACAACATTGCAATATGCACTGTTTATGTTTACAACTTTCATTTGACAATGTTTTTTTTCCCCCCATGTGAATGTACCATGCTTAATATGCATTGTTTATGCTTACAAAATCCATTTGACAATATTTTTTTTCCCTATGTAAATGTAACATGCACATTTGATGAATGAAAGATGAGTGATCGAAAGGGCTGAATGTAAGACGGGCCTGCGTGCCCAATTTGTTACCCTTTTAAAATAAAGTTTGTTCGTTCGTTCCTGTTCTATTCATGTCTTGTCTGATTATGTCCCCTGTTCTATTCATGTCTGTCTGATTATGTCCCCTGTTCTATTCATGTCTGATTATGTCCCCTGTTCTATTCATGTCTGTCTGATTATGTCCCCTGTTCTATTCATGTCTG
>JACEFZ010001430.1:42500-50103 GCA_014155875.1 Cepaea nemoralis
TTCCAGTAGCTTCTGTCTTGTGTCTTCACAAAGTGCTGACACCAGCTTCTTCCAGCCCTTCTGTTGTCCTCCCACATGTAATGTCTTCCAGTCCATCTGTTGTCCTCCCACATGTAATGTTGTCTACCAGTCCGTCTGTTCTCTCACATTTAATGTTGTCTTCCAGTCCATCCATTGTCCTCCCACATGTAATGTTGTCTTCCAGTCCATCTGTTGTCCTCCCACATGTAATGTTGTCTTCCAATCCATCTGTTCTCTCACATTTAATGTTGTCTTCCAGTCCATCTGTTGTCCTCCCACATGTAATGTTGTCTTCCAGTCCACCTGTTGTTCTCCCACATTTAATGTTGTCTTCCAGTCCATCTGTTGTCCTCCCACATGTAATGTTCTCTTCCAGCCCATCTGTTGTCCTCCTACATTTAATGTTGTCTTCCAGTCCATCTGTTGTCCTCCCACATGTAATGTCTTCTAGTCCATCTGTTGTCCTCCCACATTTAATGTTGTCTTCCAGCCCATCTGTTGTCCTCCCACATTTAATGTTGTCTTCAAGTCCATCTGTTGTCCTCCCACATTTAATGTTGTCTTCCAGCCCATCTGTTGTCCTCCCACATGTAATGTTGTCTTCAAGTCCATCTGTTGTCCTCCCACATGTAATGTTGTCTTCCAGGCCATCTGTTGTCCTCCCACATGTAATGTTGTCTTCCAGGCCATCTGTTGTCCTCCCACATGTAATGTCTTCTAGTCCATCTGTTGTCCTCCCACATTTAATGTTGTCTTCCAGGCCATCTGTTGTCCTCCTACATTTAATGTTGTCTTCCAGCCCATCTGTTGTCCTCCCACATTTAATGTTGTCTTCCAGCCCATCTGTTGTCCTCTCACATGTAATGTTGTCTTCAAGTCCATCTGTTGTCCTCCCACATGTAATGTTGTCTTCCAGGCCATCTGTTGTTCCTCCCACATTTAATGTTGTCTTCCAGCCCATCTGTTGTCCTCCCACATGTAATGTTGTCTTCAAGTCCATCTGTTGTCCTCCCACATGTAATGTTGTCTTCCAGGCCATCTGTTGTCCTCCCACATGTAATGTTGTCTTCCAGGCCATCTGTTGTCCTCCCACATGTAATGTTGTCTTCCAGTCCATCTGTTGTCCTCCCACATGTAATGTGGTCATCCTCTCCACCTTCCCTTGACTACATGCTCTAACGAGGATCACATCCCTGCTATTTAACCACATGTATACACACAATCAATAGAATAACTGATCTTCATTCAACAAATGACAGGCTATGTGTACAAACAACAGGTTATGTGTACAAACAACAGGCTATGTGTACAAACAACAGGCCATGTGTACAAACAACAGGTAATGTGTGAATACAAACAGGCTATGTGTACAAACAACAGGCTATGTGTACAAACAACAGGCTATGTGTACAAACAACAGGCTATGTGTAAATACAAACAGGCTATGTGTACAAACAGCAGGCTATGTGTACAAACAGGCTATGTGTACAAACAACAGACTATGTGTACAAACAACAGGCTATGTGTACAAACAACAGGCTATGTGTACAAACAACAGGCTATGTGTACAAACAACAGGTTATGTGTAAATACAAACAGGTTATGTGTACAAACAGGCTATGTGTACAAACAACAGGCTATGTGTACAACACCAGGCTGTGTATAAACAACAGGTTATGTGAAAAAACAACAGGCTATGTGTACAAACAACAGGTTATGTGTACAAACAACAGGCTATGTGTACAAACAACAGGCTATGTGTACAAACAACAGGTTATGTGTACAAACAACAGGTTATGTGTACAAACAACAGGTTATGTGTAAATACAAACAGGTTATGTGTACAAACAACAGGCTATGTGTACAAACAACAGGCTATGTGTACAAACAACAGGTTATGTGTACAAACAACAGGTTATGTGTACAAACAACAGGCTGTGTACAAACAACATATATACAAACACCAGGCTATGTGTACAAACAAACAGGCTGTGTACAAACAACAGGTTTTGTGTACAAACAATGGGCTATGTGTACAAACAACAGGCTGTGTACAAACAACAGGCTATGTGTACAAGCAAACAGGCCATGTGTACAAACAACAGGCTGTGTGTAAAAACAACAGGCTTTGTGTACAAACAGGCTATGTGTACAAACAATGGGCTATGTGTACAAACAACAGGCTTTGTGTACAAACAGGCTATGCGTACAAACAACAAGCTATGCATACAAACAACAGGCTATGTGAATAAACAACAGGTTATGTGTAAATACAAACAGGCTATGTGTACAAACAGCAGGCTATGTGTACAAACAGGCTATGTGTACAAACAACAGACTATGTGTACAAACAACAGGCTATGTGTACAAACAACAGGCTATGTGTACAAACAACAGGCTATGTGTACAAACAACAGGTTATGTGTAAATACAAACAGGTTATGTGTACAAACAGGCTATGTGTACAAACAACAGGCTATGTGTACAACACCAGGCTGTGTATAAACAACAGGTTATGTGAAAAAACAACAGGCTATGTGTACAAACAACAGGCTATGTGTACAAACAACAGGCTATGTGTACAAACAACAGGTTATGTGTACAAACAACAGGTTATGTGAACAAACAACAGGTTATGTGTAAATACAAACAGGTTATGTGTACAAACAACAGGCTATGTGTACAAACAGGCTATGTGTACAAACAACAGGCTTGTGTACAAACAACACGCTATGTGTACAAACAGACTAAGCGTACAAACAACAGGCTATGCATACAAACAACAGGCTATGTGTACAAACAACAGGATATGTGTACAAACAACAGGCTATGTATACAAACAACAGGCTATGTATACAAACAGGCTATGTGTACAAATAACAGGCTATGTGTACAAACACCAGGCTGTGTATAAACAACAGGTTATGTGAAAAAACAACAGGCTATGTGTACAAACAACAGGCTATGTGTACAAACAACGGGCTATGTGTACAAACAATGGGCTATGTGTACAAACAATGGGCTATGTGTACAAACAATGGGCTATGTGTACAAACAATGGGCTATGTGTACAAACAACGGGCTATGTGTACAAACAATGGGCTATGTGTACAACACCAGGCTGTGTATAAACAACAGGTTATGTGGGAAAAAAAACAGGCTATGTGTACACACAACAGGTTATGTGTACAAACAACAGGCTGTGTACAAACAATGGGCTATGTGTATAAACAACAGGCTATGTGTACAAATAATGGGCTATGTGTACAAACAACAGGCTATGTGTACAAACAATGGGCTTTGTGTACAAACAATGGGCTATGTGTACAAATGAGCTATGTGTGCAAACAATGGGCTATGTGTACAAATGAGCTATGTGTACAAACAACAGGCTATGTGTACAAACAACAGAATATGTGTACAAACAACAGGATATGTGTACAAACAATGAGCTATATGTACAAACAATAGGCTATGTGAACAAACAGGCTACATGTACAAACAGGCTATGTGTACAAACAACAAGTTGTATGTGTAAACAATGAGCTATATAAACCCAAAAAACTCCATTATGACAAGACATACTCCTTGTGCAGCGTGTACTGTAAGTAACAGGTCAACTTGCTGAGGTCTGTGATGAATTTCTTGTCTATGGGCTCATCTTTCACCTGGGCTGAAAAACACAAAACATAATATTGAATTGTATTTGAGAAATTAGGCAGCTAATGTCTTTTGTGCCCTGGTATACTCTTGGAAATGACAGGCCAGCAACTGAACAGATCAACAGGTGAGGCATCTCTGTCTCTACATGGTAATCATCTTGAACAGATCAACAGGTGAGGCATCTCTGTCTCTACATGGTAATCATCTTCATTGCTCTGTTGAATGTCAGGGACGGCCTACCGTTGTCTTCAAGAATCATCAACACACAGACAGACAGAGGCATAGTTGGAGAGGGAGGGAGGGAGGGAAGACAGAGAAAAGAGACAGAGAGATGGATGGAAGGAGAGAGAGAGAGATGTGCCTATGTCTCCACACACTTGTATACATCCCCACATTTTTACACACATCTGTAAACATACACACACGGCTCCTACACACACACACCTGTATGCATACACACAATATTACACACACACACTAATACACTGATATATTCACTGGATGGAAAAAGATCGGCATGACACAAACACACACAAACTGACCTGACTGGTCATCAGCTGATTCATGAACCTCTGATACATGGCCCCCCTCTACTGGTGGTGGACTGGGTAAGCTGGATACGAGAGTAGGGATGCTCTGACTGGTGAACCTCTGAGGATGAGGGGTTTTGAAGAGCTGCTTGGGAGTTTGCCCAAACTCCATGATCTGAGTCTCCAGACTGGTACGCTCGGCTGCATCTTTGATACTGTAACACAGAATAACCAGACACACTTGTACAAACTGCAGATCCTTTGATATTGTAACACAGAACAACCAGACACACTTGTACAAACTGCAGGTCCTTTGATACTGTAACACAGAACAACCAGACACACTTGTACAAACTGCAGGTCCTTTGATACTGTAACACAGAATAACCAGACGCACTTGTACAAACTGCAGGTCCTTTGATACTGTAACACAGAACAAACCAGACGCACTTGTACAAACTGCAGGTCCTTTGATACTGTAACACAGAATAACCAGACGCACTTGTACAAACTGCAGGTCCTTTGATACTGTAACACAGAACAAACAACCAGATGCACTTGTACAAACTGCAGGTCCTTTGATACTGTAACACAGAACAACCAGACACACTTGTACAAACTACAGGTCCTTTGATACTATAACACAGAATAACCAGACGCACTTGTACAAACTGCAGATCCTTTGATACTGTAACACAGAACAAACAACCAGACGCACTTGTACAAACTGCAGGTCCTTTGATACTTTACCACAGAATAACCAGATGCACTTGTACAAACTGCAGGTCCTTTGATACTGTAACACAGAATAAACAGACGCACTTGTACAAACTGCAGGTCCTTTGATACTGTAACACAGAATAACCAGATGCACTTGTACAAACTGCAGATCCTTTGATACTGTAACACAGAACAACCAGACACACTTGTACAAACTGCAGGTCCTTTGATACTGTAACACAGAACAAAGAACCAGACGCACTTGTACAAACTGCAGGTCCTTTGATACTGTAACACAGAACAACCAGGCACACTTGTACAAACTGCAGGTCCTTTGATACTGTAACACAGAATAACCAGACGCACTTGTACAAACTGCAGGTCCTTTGATACTGTAACACAGAACAACCAGGCACACTTGTACAAACTGCAGGTCCTTTGATACTGTAACACAGAAGAAACAACCAGACGCACTTGTATAAACTGCAGGTCCTTTGATACTGTAACACAGAAGAAACAACCAGACGCACTTGTATAAACTGCAGGTCCTTTGATACTGTAACACAGAAGAAACAACAGACGCACTTGTATAAACTGCAGGTCCTTTGATACTGTAACACAGAAGAAACAACCAGACGCACTTGTATAAACTGCAGGTCCTTTGATACTGTAACACAGAAGAAACAACCAGACGCACTTGTATAAACTGCAGGTCCTTTGATACTGTAACACAGAAGAAACAACCAGACGCACTTGTATAAACTGCAGGTCCTTTGATACTGTAACACAGAAGAATCAACCAGGCGCACTTGTATAAACTGCAGGTCCTTTGATACTGTAACACAGAACAACCAGGCACACTTGTACAAACTGCAGGTCCTTTGATACTGTAACACAGAAGAAACAACCAGACGCACTTGTACTAAACTGCAGGTACTTTGATACTGTAACACAGAAGAAACAACCAGACAGCACTGGTATAAACTGCAGGTCCTTTGATACTGTAAACACAGAAGAAACAACCAGACGCACTTGTATAAACTGCAGGTCCTTTGATACTGTAACACAGAAGAAACAACCAGACGCACTTGTATAAACTGCAGGTCCTTTGATACTGTAACACAGAAGAAACAACCAGACACACTTGTATAAACTGCAGGTCCTTTGATACTGTAACACAGAAGAAACAACCAGACACACTTGTATAAACTGCAGGTCCTTTGATACTGTAACACAGAAGAAACAACCAGACGCACTTGTATAAACTGCAGGTCCTTTGATACTGTAACACAGAAGAAACAACCAGACGCACTTGTATAAACTGCAGGTCCTTTGATACTGTAACACAGAAGAAACAACCAGACGCACTTGTATAAACTGCAGGTCCTTTGATACTGTAACACAGAAGAAAACAACCAGACGCACTTGTATAAACTGCAGGTCCCTTTGATACTGTAACACAGAAGAAACAACAGATGCACTTGTATAAACTGCAGGTCCTTTGATACTGTAACACAGAAGAAACAACCAGACACACTTGTATAAACTGCAGGTCCTTTGATACTGTAACACAGAAGAAACAACCAGACACACTTGTACAAACTGCGTGTCCTTTGATACTGTAACACAGAAGAAACAACCAGACGCACTTGTACAAACTGCAGGTCCTTTGATACTGTAACACAGAAGAAACAACCAGACACACTTGTATAAACTGCAGGTCCTTTGATACTGTAACACAGAAGAAACAACCAGACACACTTGTATAAACTGCAGGTCCTTTGATACTGTAACACAGAAGAAACAACCAGACACACTTGTATAAACCGCAGGTCCTTGATACCTGTAACACAGAAGAAACAACCAGACACACTTGTAATAAACTGCAGGTCCTTTGATACTGTAACAGAGAAGAAACAACCAGACACCACTTGTATAAACTGCAGGTCTCTTGATACTGTAACACAGAACAACCAGGCACACTTGTACAAACTGCAGGTCCTTTGATACTGTAAAACAGAAGAAACAACCAGACGCACTTGTACTAAACTGCAGTCCTTGATACTGTAACACAGAAGAAACAACCAGACACCTGTACAAACGCAGGTCCTTGACACGTAACACAAATAAAACCCGAGCACTTGTACAAACTGCGGTCCTTTGATACTGTAAAACAAAAAAAACAACCAGAACCCCTTGAAAATGCAGGTCCTTTGATACGTAACACAGAAGAAACAACAGACACACTTGTACAATGCAGGTTTCCTTGAACTGTAACACAGAAAACAACCAGACAACGTACAAACTGCAGTTTCCCTTTGATACGTAACACAGAAAAAAAAAAAAAACGAATGTAAAATGCAGGGCCTTTGATACTGTAACAAGAAGAAACAACCAGACGCACTTTTATAAAAGCAGGTCCTTGATACTGTAAAACAGCAACCAGGCACACTTGTAAAACTGCAGGTCCTTTGATACGAACAAAAAGAAACAAAGATGCATTTAAAACGGGAGTCCCCTTTATACTGTAAACAGAAGAAACAACCAGACGCACTTGTATAAAATGAGGGCCTTTGATACGTAACAGAAGAAACAACCAGAACGCACTTGTAAAAACGCAGGTCTTTGATACTGTAAACAGAAGAAAACAACCAGGGACCAATTGTTTT
>JACEFZ010001431.1:0-52500 GCA_014155875.1 Cepaea nemoralis
TGCTCCCCACCAGGAGTTGGGCGAAGCCGGGCCGGGTCAGACAGATAGACAGACAGATAGTCGGGAACGGGAACTTAGATGACTACTTATATGAATTAAATGAGATGCTCCCCACCAGGTCTGGGCGGAGCCGGGCCCGGTCAGCTAGTTACGTATAGAACAACATTCCGGACGAATGCAGAAAAAGAAAAGAAGAAGGATGTTAACCAGGCTCTAATCCAGCACAGCACGGAAGGTCTAGCTGAGGTTAAAGCTACAGGATCATGTTTCTCTAAGGCTTTTTGGGGTATTTTGCTTTAAACAGACACCAAGTAAAAGGCCCCTTTTACTTGCCATGTGACGAAATCGGTATGCGGTGCTTGCTCAGTATGTTTTAAACAAATCGGTTCGCGATGGGTTGTTTGGCCAATGTTACGCTAGCCGTATTTACTTCCAGGAAAAAATATTTGGTACCCTTCTCATATTGGGTGATCTAGAAGACCCGGACGATTTATTTTTAAAAATTAACATCGGCTCAGTTTGGATTCCGGAAGGAGTACTTCAGGTATAAAACTAGTTACGAAACACACGTAGACACACACACAATCACACACACACACGTCATTGTGCAAATGTCAACAACTTGACAAATGATTATATCTTGACAAACTGTCCTGATTCATATTACTGTCAGCTACAAACTGTCCCGATTCATATTACTGTAAGCTACAAAATGTCCCGATTCATATTACTGTAAACTACAAACTGTCCCGATACATATTACTGTTAACTACAAAATGTCCCGATTCATATTACTGTAAGCTACAAAATGTCCCGATTCATATTACTGTAAGCTACAAAATGTCCCAATACATATTACTGTAAGCTACAAACTGTCCCGATACATATTACTGTTAACTACAAATTGTCACTGATTCATATTACTATATGCTATAATCTGTCCCGATTCATATTACTGTAAGCTACAAACATGGGGAAAACATAAAAATATAGAATCACACTCGAACAATCACACGTCAACGTTTGTTCCCCACACTTCGCCTTCAATTGCTTTTAAGTTGTCAGATCGATTATCAGTCAATCAGAATGTTTATGTTCCGATCAATAGTGTATCGATCGCTTTAATCCCTTGGGAAGACTAATTACTTGTCCGTTAAACTTACATTAGTGAAATGTCGATTGTTCGTAAATAGGAGGGTGTAAAGTAGATTTGTTTCGTAAATTCTTGATACATTCTATGACGACAGTTCTGAGATAATAATAACTTGTAATAATGAATTGAAAGCAAACAAATACTTATAATAATAACGTATATATACTGAAGTTATAATTTCATCATTAATGGTTTATTTATGATAAAAACCATGATAAGGAAGTGATGATGATGTTAATGATGAAAATTGATGATTATAATTAAGGATGATGTTGAGGATGATGATGATGGTGGCGATGATGAAGCATGCTGTTGCTAACGCTGATTTTGATGGTAATTATGATAAACAATTATTAATATCACAAATTACGATGATCATGACCACAGATGATGATAATGATTTAAATAAAAGATTCAAATGATTATGGTGGTGACTCTCTATGTATAAAACCATAGGAAAAGATTGAAATGTTGCATCCTATGTTTGGTCAGATGGTTCAGTCTATAAAGCAGACATAGCCATTGGAATAGCCAATACACTATTGCATCATATGTTTGGTCTGATAAGTCAGTCTATAGAGCAGTCCTAGAGCCGCTGAAAGAGACATTAAAATGCTGTATTATATATGTTTGGATTTATAACTCAAAATATATCAGACGTTGGTGGTGTAAGAATAGCCATTGACAAGTTGAACTATCTATGTCTGTTTAATGACTGTAGGTTTTTTGAAAATATTGCCGTTCCAAGTTTTATATTCACCCTCTGTGGAGTTCATGCCACATAAACGGTAAATACAAAACTTGGAACGGCAATATTTTCAAACACCCCACAGGCATTACAAATACACCCTGTAATTGGCAATATACGTGTAGAACCATGTGCTACAGCGGTTGTCAATGACTGTTTGTCATTCAAGTAAACAGTCAAACACTGCATGTAGCAGTGAGAGCAAGAAGACACATCAACCCACAACTGTTTCGTGTTCAACTACTTGTGTACGGTATCTCTCGTATTGGTAGCCTCGCTGGTTTAGTGGCCAAACCTTTGCTTTTCGCATGGTTAGAAAGGGGCTTGAGCCCTCATCGATGTGAATGTTTCAAACTGAGCTGTACAGTAGTTTGCCTGCCGTTCCTTTGGTCATCTCTTCTATCCCGATTTGGTGGAGCTGACGTATTAACACTGGCCTGGGCACCCAGGTCGACACAGCCTTAAATGTGTACCAGGACATGTCCTGGGAAGTAAAGGCGGTCGGCTTGACACTGACCACATCGGCCACCCAATGCCGGTTGGTCACTACAACACGTGTGTAGCACCATAAGCTCAATGCGCTTGAAGACCTATCAGGCGGGCCTTGATTTGTTATTAGTATTCGTATATTTTAATTCTCATGCAAAATTTGTCATGGCACTTGATGATGGTAATTATGATCTAATGAATGTGATTTAGAATATATGGTACTCTATTGAAACAAAAGCAATCAAATGCAGAGGTTCTAGAAACACTGGAAATGAAAAGATAATTGATCACAGAAATAAAAAAGAGACAAGTGAAATATTTCGGACAGCTTAAAAGAGATAATCTATATATATAAAACACGATGTATGTATTTTCGTCCGTTCTTTATGCGTTCGCGAACGGTCCATCCGATTGAGATGAAATTTTCTACACGTTTTCCTTTCATTCCTGTGCAACTTTCTGTCATAGTTTTTTTAGTTTTTTTTTCGGCTACTTACTTACTAAAATTTAATATTTCATTTTTCATTATAATTTCTATATAGCAAGGGGACTTAACTCTAGAAAAGTTATTTCAAGGGGCATAACTTTTAATAACATTTCTATATACTTTATAGTCATATTGTTGCATCGTTTTCAAAGATTTATAAACTCTTTGCCTATAGTTATTTACAGGCATATGAGTTATAATAAATAATGATATAATCTTTAAGGCATTTTCAAAGTTTTCATAAAAATAATGCATAATGCATAACATTGTAACTCATCTTTTTATGCTTAAAGAAGTTATCTACAGTCATGTAGGTGATTAAAAACAGTTTTCATTAAAAATAATGGATGGTGTGTGGAAGGACATTCTTTTAAGTTACTGTGTGAATTTAATGAGACGCTCCCCGCCAGGAGCTGGGCGAAGCCACGCCGGGTCAGATAGATAGACAGACAGACAGACAGATAGTCGGGAACGGGAGCTTATATGACTACTTATATGAATTAAATGAGATGCTCCCCACCAGGGACTGGGTGAAGCCGGGCCGGCTCAGACAGACAGACAGATAGACAGACAGACAGACAGATAGTCGGGAACGGGAGCTTATATGACTACGTATATGAATTAAATGAGATGCTCCCCACCAGGGACTGGGTGAAGCCTGGCCGGGTCAGACAGACAGACAGATAGACAGACAGACAGACAGATAGTCGGGAACGGGAGCTTATATGACTACTTATATGAATTAAATGAGATGCTCCCCACCAGGGACTGGGTGAAGCCGGGCCGGGTCAGCCAGACAGACAGACAGACAGACAGACAGACAGACAAACAAGCAGACAGAGAGACAGACTGATAGATAGATAGATCCTCTCCAGGGACTGGGCGAAGCCGGGCCGGGGTAGCTAGTACTCTTATAAAAACCATACTGGAGGGGAAGGCAAGAGAGGAAGAGATAGACAACGATACAAGTAGGATGGTAACATAATGAGACGGACGATCAGCAGACTGACAGAATGTACAATCAAAGTGAGAGGCAGACACTATTGGAAATCAGTTGCACCAACCTTGGTTATGAAGACGGCACCTCATTGATTACTTTTTTTGTCGTTCGCTCGCTTTGAACTCAAACGTAGTCCACACACATGCTGTTAGTTATACGTAGTTCACACACATGCTGTTAGTTCTAGACAACTAGACTGATTTCTGCGTGTGGATCAGCTTTCCCTATTACCAGTGTCCTCCGCCATCAGGCGAACCCACTCCGACTTCTGTGGCACTTGTAATTTGCGTCACCAAGTCAAGGAAGAGAAGTCAAACTGAAAGGTGTAGGGGTTGAAACCGATACTACGGCATTAGCACACCAGGCTCTTATCGATTCGGCGTTGCTGACCTCTGTTAATTGATTCGTTGATTATTGAGTGATGTTTTTCATACTTTGTACTCTTCTGATGCGTGTTGTGAAGTTTACATGTCCATTATATTATTATTGGCTTTGTGTTTTTCAAATATGTGATTAAACATAATATGAGTTCATATGTTTGTTAGTAGTTTCAGTTATTTTGCTGTTCTGTTAAGAATTGATTTCCGGAATGTGTTACCATTCTCTTTATATCGTTCTTTATAATTTATTATTATAAATAAAATAATCACAGCAACATGTCCATATATTGTTTAACATGTAATTGCAGTCTCAGTTTTGTCTTTATAATTGTCACAGTATGTTTTTATGAATAACGAAGACACGAAAAGTAGATTGCTTAATCTATTGCCTGACATACTATTCAAGTCACATAACATAAAATACAGCAAACGGTTACAACTTCTTGCTTACAATCTACAACACACATATTCAAATACAATGAATGAATCATTAAAAACCAGAAATACATTCAATAATCTTTACTAGAAGACGATCACTAGAACAAACTGGAGTTGCTGCTAAAGCTTTCGTCAGCACAGACACAACAAACACATACTGATACAACTACGTGAGAAACACTACATGCCAATATGAATATAAAAGCTTTTTTTTTGTTCGCATAGCCTTTACAGAACATCGTTGTCAACATCAACATCTTTCAGCTGATTGTTGATTTCCTGGCAAGATTAAGCTCAGTAGTTTGCCATTGCTTTCTGAGCGACCGGCTCACATACCCCATAAGTTACCGACGCAGAGATTCTCCGCAATCGTCACGTTACTCACGAGAGCATACGGGATTACGGAGAAAGTAGTGTAACTCCTAGACCAGGGAGACATATAAAAGTTACGCATTACAATTCAAACAGTAATTTAGATTGTCTACGGCGGTAATTTAAACCTGACTGTATTAATTTCTTTAATGAAATCAGTAATTAATACGAGGTCAGCATGACCGAATAGATAAAAGCCCTCCTTTGTAAACAGATAGGTCAGCACAAAATGCTGATCGAAATGGAGGAGCAGGAGCGTACATAGAATACCCAAATAATACTAGGGACACGGCCAGAGTTCCAACAGGAAAGTACTGCCATAGCTATGATGCTGAAATTGAGGCAATCAAGATAGCCACAGAGAAATTACAAAATACCCATGGTACACAACCTGTGGTGATATTGACAGATCAAAAATCCGTAATAGAGGCGCTCCTGTCTGGGAAATTGCCAGTTCTAAGGACACATCTTTCTGAACTTAGCAGTCAGCATAAGGTCACCATACAGTGGATACCATCCCACTGTGGAGTCCCAGGAAACCGACAGAGCTGATCGATTGGCTAAGGAAGGAGCAAAGAAGAACAACCTGATGTGCCCATTACATACCACCAAAAGAAAAGAATGATCAAATCAGTCAGAAGGCCACCAAACCCTACTCAAGACGACTACCACGTTATGGACAGACCAGAACAGGTCATTATTCTGCCATCAGAACAGGACACAATAGATTACGCAACCACATGGATACAAAATTTAAGATTGGTGACTCAGCCATGTACACATGTGGTTTGGCATCGCAGACAGCAGAGCACATACTCCAGGATTGCCCAAACTACAACATATCCAGGCGAACCTTCTGGCCTAGAGAGACAAATGGAAGATAAACTCTGTTGACCGCTGAGTGAAATAAAAAAGACTGTTGGATTCATACAAGAGACAACATTGCAGTTATAAACATATTTCAGGCGAACGAAGGAAGAAGAGGTAAACTTCCGGTGTGTTGATATCGAGGTAGCAGGTTCATCCCCTACACCGGTTACTTGTACTAAAATGGTGACGTCTCGTCTTTGATTGTGGAACGTAAATTACAAGTACTTCTAAAGTCGGAGTGGGTTCGCCTGATGGCGATGGGCACTGGTAATAGTCCGCATACCGTGTTCGAAGCACAGATGTGGGCGACTTAGCAGCAGACTGCCTTGCGTTGGTTTTCATCCAGTGGTATGAGTGGCGTTCTTTCAGAAATCAATGGCAAACTACTGACCGTAAACGTGGCAAGACATCAAGAACATCAAATAATGCTGGGATGGACTGCGACCTCACGTAAAAGATATGCAACGAACAACAATTCACAAGCAATAAAGCAGTTCGTCCAGTGCAATAGAATTGGTAGCAAATGTATGGACTACGCTTGAGATCAAAGTGCGAGAACAGTAAAATGAAATGAGTCAGTTGAACATTTTTCTTTCGCATATCCTTTACAGGACATCGCTGTCAACACCAGCATTTTACCGCTGTTGTTGATTTCTTGGCAAGATTACGCTCAGTAGTTTGCTATTGTTTTCTGAGCGGTCGGCTCACTTATCCCGTAAGTTAACAACGCGGCGAGAACCGCTACCAATTCTCTCGCGCTACAATACCCAACGTGGATAAACGGGATTACGAAGAAAGTCGTTTAACTTCTAGGCCAGGGAGACCGGTAGTTTAACATTACCGTGGTAAATAATTCAAATTAATGTGTGTCGTATATCTCAGCTGACAGGAGTCCGCGTGTTGCCTCATTCAAAATATGACACAACACTCTCATATAAACCATACTGGAGGGTAAGTTGGAAGGCAAGCGAGCAAGAGGTAGACAACAATACAAGAGGGAAGATAGCATCAAGAGACGGACGAACATCAATCTGACAGAATGAACAATCAAGCCGACAAACAAACAGTGTTGGAGATCAATGGCAGCCAACCGTCATTGTGGAGACGGCGATGATCCGTGAATTATGCTATATGCAACTGACGAGATGCAGTGAAATATTCCAAGCAATAAATTGTGCAACCTATCTTTTGTGTCTGCATGATTTCAATTCACAATATGGAAACATTGTTTTGAATAAGTGTATTGTTGTAAAACCGGAATATGTTAATATTCGTTAGTGTAATTCACAATTATCACGTGACAGAAATACCACTAGCTCATTTCCGGCAGCCATCATGTCCCTGCAGCTTACATCCGGTGTGAAAAGAAAGACTCAGTCATGCTGAAGAACAGAAATGCTCTTGACCATCAATAAACGTTGGCATATCCGGCAGTATTCTGATATGTCCTAATTAATTATATTATTATATTATTGTTTTTCTTCTTAAATCATACAGTGCCAAACAAAAAGTACTAGTAGGTGTGGATGTACCATGGTACAAAATCAAATAAACAATTATTATAATGTAAATCTCTGATCGCTGAGCAGCATTACAATCATGGAGGATACAACGAAACAAAATAATTTACACTATGACCCTAGTATAGCGGTATATCGTCCTTCGGTTCAAATAGGAGGTCACATGTGGCGATATATTATTCTTCAGAGCTGAATTAGTTATAGTTCTTTAGGTGTGTTTTGGTCTGGGTGTGTGAAGTTTTCGGATTATCACATTTTGTAGACTGGAGTGGGTGGAGAAATAGGTAGGCAGTCATTTTCTCTCGTACCTGACGATGACAGCTGTCATCGAACCCTTGTCGGATCGCTTTTATATCATTATCAAAGTAACATTCTCACCGTTACACCAACGGGGCTGTTGGGTAACGCTGTTCTCACCCGCCTCAGCATGCTCTCTTAGTCAGTTACAATCACGATGTGTGTGTGTGTGTGTATGTGTGTGTGTGTGTGTGTGTCGTATTCTCTATCCTGCGGAAAGCTGCACTGACCTCCTCCACCTCCATTCTTAAACTAGATGAGGAAAGCAAATTAGGAGGTTACAAGCCTTGTGCTAGTGCGAGGAAATGCAACCTAGACACTAAATGCCATGACAGGGTTCACCAGGCCCTAAGACTCGATCGGCAACTGGTCTAGGATCAAAGCTCAGACAGGACAGGGGGACATATATAGAGTTATTGTTAATGCTTTGCTGATTCGGCAGCTTCTGCAGCTTGTCGTATTCCAGACATATATGTGGTACCTTTTCTCTGGAGTAACCTGGGCAGGCCGATAGAGGTTTCATGTTGCATGTGCAACACATGGTCTTTTAATCCAGCAAAAGTGTGTTGTATGGAGAGGTAGAAATCTATGTTACAAACTATCGTCTGTCAAAACGGCAAGATGCCAAAACTCAAAACAACTCCCCTGGTGATAAAGATACCTAATTCATACATTTTTTTTTTTAGCATATCCTTTACAGAACTTAGCTGTCAACACCAGCATCTTTCAGCTGTCTGTATGTTGATCTCTTGGCAAGATTGCGCTCAGTAGTTTGCCATTACTTTCTGAGCGGCCGGCTCTTTACCCCGCAAGTCACGAGCGGGGGTCGAACCGCCTCAGCTCTCGCTCCGCTACGAGACTCTGCGTGATAAACGGGATTACAGAGAGAAAGTGTTGTAACCCCACAGCCAGAGAGACCGGCAACTCATACATACCTCAATCTTTTCCCATACGCTTTTGCTTCCAGTCGTCTCATTGGCTTCCCTGCGATCACGTGATAAAGGAGAACCAATCTCTGAGGCGTCAATATCAATGTCAAGGTCAGCCCAAAGAAAGCTATGGACCTGCTGTGGTTGACTGTTGGGCTGTACCTGGTCACTTTCTGAATGAAGTACTACTGCAAGACTTCTGCCTGAAAAAGTGACAGACAACTGGTGTTGTCAGAAATGCTTAAGGGCATGAGGGGAGGTTACGATTACTAAATGAAATACAGGCATGAAATACAGGTACTTCTTTCACATCAATGCTGCTTGAAGTAAATTCACATCTTTCACGTCACTTTGGCGTGAAAGTTGGGTATTTTATTCACATCACTTCGCAATGAAGGTTGGGTACTTTATTCACATCACTTCGCCATGAAAGTTAGCCGGAAGTTGACATGGCTGGCAGTTAGTAAGCCCATCATTGTGATCATGTCTGTGATTGTACCTTCTCAGAGAAATCTCTGCGCTTATGTTATGTGACACAACCATTCACAAAGTCATTATAACAGCAATAGTCATAACAACGGATACTCACGCAAAACTCAGGTCCTGTATGACATCACACTGATGTTGGACAACAGGATGCCTTCATCCGACATACAGGACTTCGCGTTGGAGCTCAACCCAACGAACACAAGCAAGCATACTAATGAGCCTCGGTGGAAAAGTGGTTAGAGCGCCTGCCTGCCTGTTAGGACAGTGGTCTGGGTTAAATTCTCATCAGAAGCGGGACGATGTTTTCCAACCGTGTGCTCAGAGGTGGCACCAGCCTCAAATAGATGTGAAATAAACACTTTTCTGGTAATTGTCTGGGAAGGAAACGCCATAAGGACAAGACCTGGTCGGCCTACCTCACATGTCGTGACCTGCATTATGTGGAGGCCTAACAATGCACACACCGAAAGCAGTATCTTCTATTGAATACTAATAGTAATAATTTTAGTAGTAGCAATAATAATCATAATACTAATAATTATATAATAATTTAATAATTTAATAACATATACTATTATATACCATTAAAAGAACGGAAACATACAAATACCTGGGTACAATCTTCAACAGCTCCAACATCATAAGGGAAGAAATACAAACTAGAATCAACTCTGGAAATAAGATATACTATGCACTACAACATCTACTAAAATCAAATGTGCTATCTCGTAACACCAAAATCACAATATACAAAACACTGATCAGACCAGTTGTGCTGTATGGCTCTGAAACCTGGAGTACAACGAAAGGAGACGAAGCCTTGTTACAAACCTTTGAGAACAAAATTTTAAGACGCATCTTTGGACCCATTAGGGATACACAAAGTGGAGAGTGGAAAAGAAGAAGTAACAAAGACATTTATGATTTGTTTAAGTCCCCGCTAATCACTGGTATCATGAAGGCTAATAGACTACAATGGCTGGGGCATATAGAAGAATGGAAGATAATAGGGAAACAAAACTCGCTTACACTCAGGAAATAAATGACCGTAGACCCCGAGGTAGACCAAGAAGGCGGTGGAGAGATAATATACATACAGACCTACAAGCACTTGGAATCAACGACTGCAAGAGAAGGTCCACCAGAGAGACGAATGGAGACAGATTGTATTTGCAGCAAAGAACCTCAATGGCTCGGAATGCTGAAGAAGAAGAAGATACTATTATATAATTATATTATAGTAATCATAATAACTATAATAGTAATAATAATAATAGTAGTAGCAATAGTAATAATAGTAATAATAATTGTAGCAATAATAATAATAGTAAAAATACTAGTAACAGTAATAATCGTATTAATAATAATAATAGTAAAAAAAAAAAAATAATAATATCCTCCAACAGCCATATCTTACTGTGGGTTTCCTCCAACCTTATCTGACTGTGGGTTGCCTCCAGCCATATCTAACTATGGGTTGCCTGCAGCCGCTACAACCCGCTGTTCCCTTCCTTTGGTTCTCTTCGTCTCTGCATACTAAAGAAGTCTCCTTTCACGGAGTTCCATCTAATTCCTTATAGTGCACCTCTACGGGTAAGGGCCATAAGCCTGTCCCTCTCAGGTTGTATTGTCATCCTCGACATGTCCATATCCTCCGTATACGTATCTTTGTCTCATGGCCATGGAAACCACCACTTTTTTTATTACCGTGTGTCGCCATTTAATATGGACATTGAAAGTGGCATAGGAGTGTCGTGGGCGGCGAACTAATTAGTCTGAACTTTCCATTTCCAACAGCTGAGGAATGTTAATACGCAATGAGTTAGTTAGTTAGTTAGTCGCGGTTCCAACTTCACAGCAACGGGTCGTCCCTATTATGCTCCGTTCCTGTGCCAGTGAATATAAGACAAAATGCTCATCACTGCCTCATGTGAAAAGTGGAACAGACATGAGTCTCGACTAACCAACAGCCCGCACAGGTTACATTGTGCATACTGCCGTAAAAATACCCACGCAAAAGTCATTTACGAAAACATACAGTTCATCGTCGAGGGAAGCGGCAATCCCAATAAAACCAGCAACCATACATTTCTGCATATGGTAAAACCAGTCAGTTCTGCGACAAAGCCGGCCACCATTATTCTGAACATGCAGTTCACGCTCCAAACAACAGCGGCCAGATGTAAAAGCATTTCACACGAAATTCACAGCTCACAGTGTCGCGCCACGCACTCAATTCAGTAGCAGCGTGACGGAACCATACACTTCCTGTCCAACATGAGGAAAATGCGAATGCAAACGGTAGCCACGAGAATAAACACTCCAGAGGCCTTAATCCTTTAAATGCCTATCCTCCATATTCGGGACCGGAAGTTCCCACGCAACGAGTACGCGAGTACTCATATGGTGTGACCTTATCTGTGAAGGCATGGGCGATACCCTAGGATCAGAAATGGGACAGAATATTATCGGTGTTCTTATGTTGTGAACATCTTTCTCCTCCATATCGTGAAACTTCACAGGTCTGTTCAAATTAAAGTCGAAGTTCTAACCCTCTAACCACCCTGTGCAAGCGATTAATAAGAATGAAAACAGTAAACAGGAAAACCCTCGACAGCTGCAAGTTAAAACAAGTAGGCAGCACGGGGCATGCTATGGCAATTCAAAATGCTAGAAAGGCACATCGCAGCAAAACATGTTTCCCTAATATGTGTGGTGCTCACAAGCATTAGTGTTGATTTCTTTATATTAGCAGCATGTGTACCGAATCTGTTATGTCACCAGCAATAGTACTGACTCTGTTATGTCACCAGCCATAGTACTGGCTCTGTTATGTCACCAGCAATAGTACTGGCTCTGTTATGTCACCAGCAATAGTACTGGCTCTGTTATGTCACCAGCAATAGTACTGGCTCTGTTATGTCACCAGCAATAGTACTGGCTCTGTTATGTCACCAGCAATAGTACTGGCTCTGTTATGTCACCAGCAATAGTACTGGCTCTGTTATGTCACCAGCAATAGTACTGGCTCTGTTATGTCACCAGCATTAGTACTGACTCTGTTATGTCACCAGCATTAGTACTGACTCTGTTATGTCACCAGCAATAGTACTGGCTCTGTTATGTCACCAGCAATAGTACTGGCTCTGTTATGTCACCAGCATTAGTACTGACTCTGTTATGTCACCAGCATTAGTACTGACTCTGTTATGTCGCCAGCAATAGTACTGGCTCTGTTATGTCACCAGCAATAGTACTGGCTCTGTTATTTCACCAGCAATAGTACTGGCTCTACTATGTCACCAGCAATAGTACTGGCTCTGTTATGTCATCAGCAATAGGGCGATACCGTTATGTCACCAGCAATAGTACTGGCTCTACTGTGTCATCAGCAATAGGGCGATACCGTTATGTCACCAGCAATAGTACTGGCTCTACTGTGTCATCAGCAATAGGGCGATACCGTTATGTCACCAGCAATAGGGCAATTGCGTTATGTCAGCAGCATTAGTACTGACTCCGTTATGTCAGCAGCATTAGTACTGACTCCGTTATGTCATCAGCACTTTACTGACTCCGTTATGTCAGCAACATTTGTATTAACTCCGCTATGTTACCAGCAATATTGTGATATCGTGGTGAAAACTAAAACATCAACTGTGGTACATCTAATATTATTGTTATGTGGTTGCATTAAGTATATACTATGTACCAGGAATATGTATGTTTGACGAATGGAGCGTTAAACAACCGAAAAGAAAAATATGAGGTTATAAAGGAAAACTGAGGTTGGCAGAAGGACCGCACGAAAGAACAAACGAACTTTTATTTTTGTCGCTCCTTAGCTTTCAACTCAATCGTGGTCCACACACACTAATTCTAGTAGTGCTGGATTGAATGCTGAGTGTGGATTAACTTTCCCTATAACAGTGTCCCTGGCTATCAGGCGAACCCACCCCGACTTCAGAGGTACTTGTAATTTACGTCCCAAAGTCAAGGACGATGATTTAACATTTTAGTCCAACTGTCCGGAGTAGATGCTGAACCCCTTACCTCAGCATCAGCACATTGAATATTTATGAACACGCGTTCTTATCCATTCGGCGGTACTGACCTACTCACAAACTAACTTGATTTTCAAAGGGTCACAAATTTATCTCTAAGACCCATCTTCGGTCTTCTTTCGCACATGGATTATCTTTTGTGCATGTAACATTCCCTTAGGACAAAAATTGTATAATTAATGTTGTGAACATAAACACAGTATATTACTGTGAATATTACTGTAATATTACTGCGAAACAGACAGGCAGGTATATATACACACACACACACACACACACACACATACACACAAACACACGCACGCACACATACACGCAGACACACACATTCTTACACAAACAGACATTCATATATTCTTGGACACAAACATACATACACACATGCATACATATATACATCATTTACACAAACACAATTATACACCAACTCAATAACATACAAACATACACTACCTCACACACATATACCCATTCACAATCACAAACAAACAAACATTGACTCATACATACACACTCTCGCTACCTCCTTCCTCTCTCACTCTCTCTCTCACTCTCTCTCTCTCTCTCTCTCTCTCTCTCTCTCTCTCTCTCTCTCTCTCTCTCTTTCTCTTTCTCTCTCGCGCTCATATATCCTCATTTATATATAAAGAAAACAAAACATATGTTTGCATATCCTTTACAGGACATTGCTGTCAACATCAGCATCTTTCAGCTGATGTTGATTTCTTGGCAAAATTACGCTAAGTAGTTTGCCATTGCTTTCTGAGCGGCCGGCTCACATACCTCGTAAGTTACCGACGCGATTCGAACCACTGCTGATTCTCACCGTCGTCACGCTACTTATGAGAGTATATGAGATTACGGAGAAAAGTCGCTAACCTCTAGGCCAGGAAGCCGGCACATAAAGAAAAGCACACAAATACACTCCTACACACATACATAATAAAGGCATACACACATACCGGTCCACAGACACCCCCCACTCTACACACACACACGTATACCATCCTTGGCACACATAATAAATGCATACACACCTACACACATACACGCCCACCAGCATAAACACACACACACATAGGAGAAAGTATTAGATGTGTAAGCAGGTCTCCTGGAAGCGAATCAGTGGTCGTCCAACTAATCAAGAACACACAGGCCAGCGACTATGCGTTAATCACATTTAATGACATATTAGAATGCTCTACCTGGTAGATCACACAGCAGGGTCAACAGAAAGCAAGCAACATCCGTCAAATGTGGATGAGTATGTCCAATGAGATGTTTCATCATTGTCTTTGATTCATCTGATGAAAAGAATGAGGACTGATTAGTAATCAGTATAATGACGCAAAAACAGAAATATTAATTTTGCTAACAATAATAAAGACTATAGTATTATTATGATAATAATGATGATGAAAGTGACATGATGATGATGATGATGATGATGATAATAATAATAATAATAATAATAATAATAATAATAATAAACTAATTATAAAAATAACAGTGATTTGTGAACGGTACACTAATATAATATCAGCTTCTAAGTTGGACATGAGAACCCAGGAAGAGTACTGGTCAACTCACCTCCATGTCTTAAGTTAGGCATACTACTGTCTGTATAAGGCCCTCCCTATGTCTGCGCAGAGGTTTAAAAATAGGCAATCTTCAGCACGCGTACCATAGGCGGTAGGCGGAATGATTTTCAATGGCTCACCAAGTGAATTGAAATACCATATTGTCTCATTCAAGAAAAATTTAATACTTTATTAAATTAAGGCATCAAATTCTTGTATTGCTTTTTCTGTTTTCATATCCCTTTACACCTAAAGTTAGAAGAAAAAGGTGTTCCCTAAAACGGACGATTGTATCAGTACCTGTGGTGTTTTTATTGTTTATTTAAGAAAATGTTTTTTTTTTTTGGTTGGATAGAGGTTCCTAGTTTGCCGACTGCATTCATTAATCATAAGCCAAAGGTAAGTCAAGTAAAATGGATGATACAGTCAGTAATGATCAGTCAATCCATTTTACCGACAGAAGCGCGTGTGATTTTTATCGGTGCCCTCCCCCCCCCCCCCCCCCCCCCCTCCCACCTCACCCCTTGTTTCCACTGGTACCTCAATGCCAAACCTGGACAACGACATGGCTATCGTCGCTGACAATGAAACGTAGTTACACGAAATAAAAGTCGCTTAAAAGTCGACAGGGTCGACTTCATTGCACCGGGTTTTATACCATATGGCTCGGTCACTTTCCGCAGCGCGGAAAGCGTCGCACAAAGCACGAAGTCCGTGGCTCTAGCGACGACCCACAGGAATCTCCAAAACATTTAACTCGTGAACCGAAGGACGCGGCCCGGAATCGAACCCACAACCTTCGGAGCTCGAGTCAAACGGCTTGACCACTTCGCCACGAAGACTCCCTACGAAATGATGGATGTAATTGTGATAGAAAGTCAAAACAAACGACTATGTTTCAACAACAGACATAAAGAAGTAATTGTTATTGTAACGAAATACTATTTACCCACATGCAACATGAACTTAATGCAACCAGTCTGAAACAAGTCAATGTATTGAATTAATTGGGTACTTTAACAACGCCAGGTGGACGATATATGAAGGGGCTTGAAATGAAAGCCTTCAATGTGTGTGTGTGTGTTTTTTTAAAAAGTCAATGTATTCTTAAAAAGTTAAGAACAAGTGTATGATTTTTCGATGCAGTCACCATTGCTTTCAATACAAGTCATCGAGTGTCGATAAGGTGCTTGGATCCCTGTAGAAGAAAAATTTCTCTTGCACTCATGCTGTACCTATCCATCGGACCGAAAAGTGTTAAAACGTCCTACTCCACTCATACAATTGTTGTTTTTTTATGTTGCATATCCCTTAAAGGACATTGCAGTCAACACCAGCATTTTTCAGCTGCTGTCGATGTACTAGGCAAGATTACGCTCAGTAGTTTTGCCATTGCTTTCTAAGCGACCGGCTCACATACCCCTGTAAGTAACCAACGAGCTGCAATCCGCTACCGAATTTCGCACAGCTGCGTTACTCACAATAATATATACGGGATTACGGAGAAAGATGTTAGCCCCTACGCCAGGGAGTCGGGCATCACCATACTGGATTTGCCGATTACTGTCTATTGGTTACATGCTTGCTTTTACTTATCAGAAAGCGGATAACAGAACTCTGCTTCTCTTTGGTGCATGTCAAAAGTGGGGCGGAAACTTTAAACTGTCCGTATGACGTTACCGTGTTCGTCTTAATCGTGATGGCACGTGCATTATACTCTTGACATCCTTAACACCAATATTGACAGGTTATAAAACCTGTTTATTGTAATTTCTATCACACTGTTAAAGATTTGAAATGAAACCCCCTTGTATTATAGAACTTAAATATATAACTCCCAAGAATAGGTAGCATTCCACAGTGTGAAGAATATTCACTGCAAGGTATATTTGTCAATCCAAGTGTGTAAAATAACTCTTTCGAACTATATAGAGCCAATCCTAATGTACAGAAGCGAATCACGGAAAATTAGCAGACAAGTAAGGAATTGAGTGGAAGCTCCGTGAAGGTGTTTAAAAGAAGTATCATAAGAACCCCGTGGACGAATATGAAGAGCGATGAACATGTCTAGACAGAAGTTAACTCACAAAGAGAATTAGTTACTCGCATCAGGAGAGGGCAGTCCATATTACTGGGCTAGTTATAAGAAGGGGACTGCTGAAGCATGTCGTCACAACGGTGATGTTGGAGGGGAGAAGAGGCTGGGGGAGATCAAGAGAGAAGGTTCTGGATTGTAGGATATGTGGCATGTATCAGAGATGATTGGCAGCTTGAGAGACATAAGAGTGGACCACATGATCACCAGTGATCACACGGTACGGGATGTAATAATAATAAGAATTGTCTCAAAAACGACCTGTATTATGTATTTACAAATATTCCAAAATTAAAGAAAGTGGGTAGTAAGAAATGGATGACTGAAGAAATGTGACAACTAATGGAAACAAGAAGACACAACAAAACTAATCCTACCAAATATGAAGAATTTCAAAAACAATGAGAACATTGTGTAAGGTAGCAAATAAAGCATAGCTTGAGAAAAATTGCAAACGACCCAACAGTAAAAATACCACATTAATGCACAAAAGAAGTCAGGAGATTACTTATAAAAGAACATGTTCATCAGCAGGCTGTCTAAAAAAAAATGATGGAAAATCATATAGAAAAAGATCCAATTTTATACGTATGGTCAGATTATGTGTAACACTAGTTATGATGATAACAGGAGAAGAACAATATGATTTTCGAAATAATAATGAAGGACCAGTCAATTTTGAAGATGGAAGTTCAGAATGTTCTTAACCATATGAATACTGGCAAGACCACTGGTTCAAACAACATCACAACAGAAATTAGTAATGCTTTAGACGAATATGGAATAGATCAAGTCACCAGACTGCTGACCACAATATATGATACTGGAGATATAACTCATAAATTATGTAATTCTGTATTTATTGCAATCCCAAATAAATCATGAGACTTGGAATGTGATCAACATAGAACAATTAGTATAATGAGTCACATCACGAAGAATTTTCTAAGAATTATCATGCAAAAAGTTAGGAAGAAAATACAACCTGAAATACGAGAAGAACAATGTGGGTTTGTAGAAGGCAAATGTACAGTTATTGCTGTGCATTTACTGAGAACAGTAATTTAACGCTGTATAGAATTACACAACGATATACATCTTTGCTTTATTGACAACCCAAAGGCTTTCGATAAAGTGAGACATGTCGACATGATAAGGATGCTTGAAGATCTACAAATTGATGGAAAAGACCTTAGACTTGTAAAAAACATATATTAGAAACAATAAGCTGCCATCAGAATTGATAACGATGTAGGTCAATATCAGCCTATTAAGAGAGGTGTGAGACAGGGGTGTGTGTCTCCAGATTTGTTTTTACTGTATAGCGAAAATATTTTCAGAAATGTACAAGATGTGAAAGGAATCATCATTGGAGGAAGAAACATCAATAACATTAGAAATGCAGATAATACAATATTGATTGCTGACAATGAGCAGGATTTACAACATTCAGAATATGCGGTTGTTTCACACAGTGAATAACTAGGGTAAGAATTAAATTGTAAGAAGGCACAGGTTATGGTAATCACTAGGAAGAACGAAATACCACAGTGTAGTATCAGGTAAATGGGAATATTCTTCAACAAGTGAATCGCTACAATTGTCTCAGAACAGTCATAACATGTGATGGGAGATGCCTTGAAGACATAAGAACAAGAATTGCAATGACTGAGGTAGCCTCGTGCAAGATGGAAAACATACTGACCAATAAAACTGTGTCAATTTCTACGAGAAAAAGTGTTGAGGTGCTACATAGAACCTGTACTTTTCTATGGATACGAAGCGTGGACAATGAGCAGTCAAGCTGAGAAACATCTGATGGCTGTAGAAATGTGGTTTCTGGGGAGAATGCAAAGAATACCGTGGACAGACAGAAAAACCCACGACCAAGTTCTCCAAGAAACAAATAAAAATCGTAAACTGATTAGAGAAATCTGACGTAGACAGTCAAAATTGTTAGGACATGTTATGAGAAGAAATAAATTAGAGAACTTGGTGACAACTGGCAAGATCGAGGGAAAGAGGACAAGGGGAAGACTGGGAAGTAAATACCTGGATGGCTTGACCTATGTGGCATGGTGAAGACAAGAACACTGAGCTGAATTCACGGCTCTGGTGATCGAGTGAAATGGCAAATCATGACCGGCCACACTTACCGCATGGTGGATGGATTATGTATCACAATTGAATGTAATGGTACTTAGGAGCGTTCATTTGAAAGCCGTTCCAATGGCTTTATTACAAAAGCATGAAAGAAACATTAACAGGTGTGGTAGAATTAAACAAAGCATTCATTTTTAATGAATTATGCATCATGGGTTGGTCAGAAGAAGTCACCGCAGGCATTCAGGCAAGCATCCCATTGCTTAGGTATGCGGCGAATGCCGTCCGCAAAAAAGGATTGTGGCTGCTCACTGAATCGAGTGGTTACCGCGTTCATTACGTCTGTATCTGTGTGAAATCGTTGCCCCTTGAGAGCTTTTTTTTTAGAGGTGGAGCAAATGAAAATCACATGGTGACAAATCAGGACTATAGGCTGGATGTTGCAGAATTGCCCACTTATTCCTTGCTAATGCTTCCTGCACAATTTTTACGCCATGCGAACGAGCATTATCGTGCAACAAAATCACACTGCGAGAAAGCATGCCGGGTCGTTTATTCTTGATGGCTTTTCGCAGCTTGTCTAGTATTTGCAAGTAGTGGGTAGAGTTTATGTTGACACCAGGTTCTTTAAAGTCGGACAACAGTAGCCGTTCATGGTCACAAAACTGCGCTCAGCATAACTATTACCAGCGGAAACTTGTAACTTGCATTTTTTGGCTTTTGTTGATCCAGAATGCTTCCATTGCGTGCTCTCTCTCTTTGCTGCTCGGCTCAAAGTGGTGACACCGTGATTCATCGCCTGCCACTATGCGGAAGAGAAATGCATCACCCTCCACTCCGTAACGCAAAACACATCTCATGCGTTCCTCTTTTTGGTGGTCGGTCAACATCCGTGGTAGCCACTGTGAACTCACCTTCCGATATTGCAGTTTCTTACGAACGACCTTTTGAATTTTCCCAATTGACACATCAACTTCTTTCGCTAGCGAACGTATGCTTCGACAACGGTTCATCTGTACTGCTGCATCAATTTTGGCGATTGTTTTTTCTGTTTCAACAATATGCGCTTGACCTGGCCGTCGAAGATTTGCCGTGAACTGACGTCCTTCCGAAACATTCGTGCCCAGTCTGTCACTGTTGTCTTCGACACACATTTGTTACCGTACGCTGCCTTCAATCTTAGATGAATGTCCACTGGTCGACATCCTTCAAATGAAAGAAACGGAATCACCGCTCTTTGAGCTTCTTTGGACGGATTTTGGACCAACCTGTCTATTTACTCAACGGTCGGAAACAGAACCTATGCATCACGGGACGATAAGCACGTGCTCTTTTATTCATTGGTCAGTACTTATCACATGACTATGACATGATCATGTTCAACGTACGCAATAACGCGTGGTACGGCACGGCGGATTTCAAATGAACGCCCCTTATATATATGGGATAGCATAGCATAGCATTCTTTGGCATGGCATGTCAAAGCATACATTACATGATATAAAATAACATAACATAATGAATTAGCATAGCATAGCATAACAGTATAGCATAGCATAGAGTAGCCTCGCAGTGCAGCGCAGGGCAGCACAGCACAACACAACACAACACACCACAACACAACACAACATAACATAACATAACGTAACATAACGTTATATAATATAATATGATATAATATAATATGATATAATATAATATAATATAATATAATATAATATAATATAATATAATATAATATAATATAATATAATATAATATAATATAATATAATATAATATAATATGGTCTCTTCGAATTCCTGCTCCGTGGCGAATGTGTTACGGACACAATTCGTAATCCCGCATACCGCTTTCGAAAGACAGTTGCGGGCAATTTGGCATCAGACCGCCTTGCATTGGTTCCCATACAATGGTATGAGTGCCGGTCTTTCAGAAAGCAATGGCAACCTACTAAACGTAAACTAGCCCAGGAATGATAGACCGCCAGCAAATGCTGGAGTTAACCCCGACGTCCTGTAAAAGATATACAACCAGCTTGACTCGTTGCTTACTTACTTGAAAACACGCAGTGCCACAGTGAAATCCTAGTAGTCACGATTCAAATAATCTCAGAAATAATTTGTTTTCGCACAAATATTGCTCTCGTCACATTTGCCTCAAATCCACGAGCTTGAACAACTTTAAGTCCATTGAAATAATATTCTATACAATTCCACGGTAATGATTTGTCTCCATATAAGACAAAGGAAAGACATAGAAATCAGAGGAAAAGCTAGACTAACAGGAAAATTGAAATCTGAAGACACAACGAAGTTGTATGGCCCCGGAGGGGCGTTGTCGTTCTGTGTGCCTGTAGGTTGCAATGTTTCTATTGTCTGCTATACTTCTGTTGTCTTCTTGCGTACCTGCATTCTATGGACGGTAGATATTTCCCGTGATGTTATTGCCATACCACTCCTCTGCTTCATGCTCATGAACAGTACACAAAGCTTTGACTGTTGCCGGGGCAACCACGGAAACGCGTCATCGCAACAGAAACCCTGACAGAATCCACGGCGGATTTAATTGGCGGTAATGTCTTCGTGTCGTTACAGGAGTTGGGATTTACTGAACTTAAACTGGAGGCAGGGAGTGGAAGGTGGTGGAATGGTGGATTTGCTGGTACAAGCTGTAGTTGTTAGCATCTTGATAGTGACAGATAACTATATTGTAACGGTAGAGTCGGCAGTAAAGTGACAGTTAGATAACTATAGTGTAACGGTAGAGTCGGCAGTAAAGTCACAGTTAGATAACTATAGTGTAACGGTAGAGTCGGCAGTAAAGTCACAGTTAGATAACTATAGTGTAACGGTAGAGTCGGCAGTAAAGTGACAGTTAAATAACTATAGTGTAAGTGTAACGGTGGGGTCGGCAGTATAGTGACAGTTAAATAACTATATTGTAACGGTGGAGTCGGCAGTAAAGTGACAGTTAAATAACTATAGTGTAACGGTGGAGTCGGCAGTAAAGTGACAGTTAGATAACTATAGTGTAACGGTAGAGTCGGCAGTAAAGTGACAGTTAAATAACTGTAGTTTAACTGTGGAGTCGGCAGTACAATGACAGTTAAATAACTATAGTGTAACTGTAGAGTCGGCAATAAAGTAACAGTTAAATAACTATGGTGTAACGGTGAAGTCGGCAGTACGGTGACAGTTAAATAACTATAGTGTAACGGTGGAGTCGGCAGTAAAGTGACAGTTAAATAATTATAGTGTTAGGTGGACTCGGCAGTACAGTGGCATCTTTCTGCCATTGCTGTATTTATGCTACACTACAGGAGATCGCCATGGCCGAATTGATCAAACCGCTGGCACATAAACATCATGTGTGTTGATTTTGGGGTTGTGAGTTCAACCCTTACACCGGTTGGCTGGATTGCATGCAATGTTGACTTCTCATCCTTGACTTGGGGATGTAAATTACTCTGAAGTCGTAGTTGGTTCGCCTGATGGCGAGGGACACTGGTTATTAGGAAAGCTAATCCACACGTACAAATGAGTCCAGTGAACTAAGAGTGTAGCATATGTATGGACTACGCGTGAGTTCAAAGCGGGGGAACAAGAAAGAAAAAATAACAACACTCATCACATATAGTTAAAAATATGGGGGTCAGCACCATATACCCAATAAGCTTCATAGCGTTAACAAGGCATCTTTGTTTTCACTTTACATTGGACACCGCAAGCAGGGAATGATGCGCTGGGAATAGTGGGTTTTACAGTCATGACTTCTGTGGGATAATGTTTTTATACATTTACCGATCTTTAGCAGAGAACTCAGGAATTATGAGGACACTGTGTAGATGCGGTTTTATGGAAGAATGATGAGAACGTCGTGGACAGATAGAATGGGTAATGAGGATATTTGGAAAGAAGTTAACTGACAAAGAGAAGTGGCCACTTGGATAACAAGAAGAAAGTCCAAATTCTTTGGGCATGTCATGAGTAGAGGGGAAAAAAAAGGAGGGGGGGGGGGGCTAGAAGCTGAAGTACGTCGTTACAAGGGGAACACTGTAGGAAACGTGAAAGCGAGGGGGGGGGGGGGTATAAGAGGGGGAAACCTGGGCTCTTTAACATCATGGCGTGTCAGAACACCAAGGTCATAAATTATTGTCAGTACACAAGAAAGAAGATTGTAGACAGACGTGATCACCACCGCCAGATGGTATGGCAACGGCTTTGTGCATTTTCCAGACCCCTGAAGCTGGTCCACATAATTTGTGTGTTCAAAAACCTCCCTGAAGAAGATTGCTAGTTACGTCACGTTATGACATCACTAAATACGCAAAGATCTACGAATTCACGCCTCGCCTTGTTCTTTTGCCTTTCAACTGTCACGGTGATTCTTATGCCCGCAGTTCGTTTAATTCAATGTCTTCTCCAGTTGAAGTATTAGTTGCTGTTGAGTTAGGGGAGTGGGGGAGAGGTGGGAAGGATGTTTCTGTGATACAGCATGGTGGGAGCGTGAGGCCTATGACCCAGACAAGCTTGAGTTGACAGCAATCATAGATTTATCGATTGAAAACACAGTCCTTTCTTAGTATCATCCTCGCGTCTATGGTGCCACACATAGAATCCGGATTGTTAGGAAATCAAGCTACAGCTAAAACAAATAACAAGCTGTGAATGCCATGTCACAGGAATGATGATATATGAATTAGAAAAGTTGTATTCTAGTGCGAGAATATGAAACCTTAAAGCTGAATGTCATGGCAGGACAGACCTACGCCTTGGTCGGCAATTGGTCTAGGATCGAAGCTCCGACAGGTGGACAGTTAGAGTATTGCTTTGCTGATCTGGCAGCTTCTGCAGCTTGTCTTGTTCCAGATGTATTCATTTAACATTTCCACTGGAGTAACCTATGCAATTCGAAGAGGAACCTTGCTGCATGGGCAACACACTATCTCTACAATTCAGCCCAGGCTCTGTGTTATGGAGACGTATAACTCCATGTTACTAACTTTCCTCTATCAAGACGGCAAGGTGCCGGCCAGTTTATTAAATAGTCTCTTACAATCCGGACTGTTCTTTGCTTTCTTTCTTTGTATTACTTGTCCGCGATTTCGTCAACCATCCACGATTGTTGTTCCTGTATTTCTTGAGTGGCACGATAGCATTTCTTTATCTGCAGTCTAGAGTTTGACCACTTCGATTCCATTGTAATGTTTTCTTCCAGTTTTTGATTGTAAGAGACTATGGGGGGGGGGGGGGGGCTGAGAGGTCTCGAGGTATGGCATCCGCCTCGAGTGCTGGAGGTCCCGGGTTAAAGACACAGTGAGGGAAGGGATTTCTTCACGTGGACTTCTAGTAACAAACTTTTCCCTGGTCTCTGGGTAGTAAGATTGGACGCCCGGGTGTATTGTTGCGAAAAAATCCATTGGCAGTTGGAAATCGAAACAGAGAAAACTAACGGCGCTGCCTGTGAAAGATTTCGAGTTTAAAATCTACGCAAAGTATTTCAGGATCCTCGCCGTTGCTACGGAGTTTGTACAATAAGCTGAGGTTCTCCAGACTCAGACTTGAGCTAGGAGTAGAACTAATTTATTATGGGTTATGTCCGTGAGTCGTGATGGTGATCCGTCGTCTAAACTAATTTAAACTAAAATTTCTCTTCCAGATTTGCTCGTGTACTGTTTTAGACTTTCAACTGTTCATCACCATCATCATCACTCAGGTGCTTGTCTTATGCAGAACGTCTAACTATAAGATTTTACGGAAATGTCTCTCTATCACAAAAATGTATCTGCTGGCTTCATGTCTAAACCAATCATCACATATTGATTACTTCTGTTTGTGGTCTTCTTCTCTTTGTCTCCCCGACAAACATCATAAAAAGTTACCTTGACTAGACTTTCATGTCTTTTTTACATGTCCAAAATATGTGCCATGCTGGAAAGCGTGGGCGGTCATGCTTTGCCATCTCACTCGATCACCAGAGTCGTGGATAACATAAGTGTTCTTGTCTCGACCATACAACGTGGTCAAGCCATCCAGATATTTACTTATCTGCCCTCCCCTTGCTCTGTTCCCCTCGATCTTGCCAACTGTTACCAAGTTCTCCAGTTCATTTCTTCTCATCACGTGACAAAAATTGTGACTGTCTACGTCTAATATCTCTAATCAGTTTACGATTTTTATTTGTTTCTTGTAGGCCTTGGTCTTTGGTTTGTCTGTATGTCCTTCTTATTCTTTGCATGTTCTCATAAACTACATTTCAGAAAGTACAAGCTCTATGTAGCACCTCAAAACTCTTTTTCTCGTTGCAAATGGCATCTTTTTATTGGTCAGTATGTTTTTCATCTAGCAAAAGGCTTCCTTCGCCTTGGCAATTCTTGTTCTAATCTCTTCAATTCATTTCCCATCAGATGTTATGACAGTTCCAAGATAATTGTACCGATTCACTTGTTTAAGAATTTTTACTTGTATATTACATTGTGGTATTTCCTTCTTTCCAGTGACGACCATAATATAATAACTGTTGTTGCCTACCCCCCCCCCCCTCCCTCCCCCCCCCCACCCCACAAAAAAAATACTGTTATCTACTGATATAGCACCTTGTGTTGTAGGACGACAGGGAGTGTGTTGAGCCTAAGGAATTAAGGCTGCCTGCCTAGTGCAGTCGCCGTGAACTGTGCAGTTTCAAGTGTTCGTTTTGGCCTAGACAGAAAAACATCCACACTTTACCGAGGATTCGAATCTGGGTCTCTAAAATGAGAACCCGGCATTCTAGCCACTCGGATAGACGCTCTTCATATCTTATTAATTAATATATTTAAATATTGAGTTTGAATGTTGGATGGATCTGTTTCTTTTCCTTAGCTTTGAATGAATGTTCCATGCGGTTGCGTAGCATGTATATTCAAAGATTGGCATATGCTGTTAAGCTGATGTGTCCCAGATTCTCACTTAGTGGGAACAACTACGCCACGGAGTAGGCACGGCAAGAGACCGCTGATCATCAGAAGCGGTCGCCCCTCGCCGAATGTTTCAGTTCCTTTACCTTCTTAACGCTCTCAGGGAGCGGACCCGTCTAGTCATGACTTGCGGTTGTGTTTCTGCTGTTGTAGATGGACAAGACATTTATATTTGTATATTTCTCTTACTAACATCGCTAAATGTGTCTGCCCAGACGCCATCCCACCGTCTGTGGGCGAACATTAAGCACCCAGTGCATCTGCCAGTGTTGACACTGCACCGTAACTGGCAGTGGGAAAGCCAGCTTCTTCCCCCGGCAATTGTCCTTAATCTTCACCTCTACTTGTGTATTTATAATTAATTGTCGTGTTGCCTCAGAGAGTTCCCAAAGTGATATTTATGTGTAATACGTGTACAACATTAGAACCGACCAATCATCTGTCTTCTTTAAATGTTCATTACTATACTAGACACAGCATTACAGTCCGATGTGTTTATGTGTTTGTTATTTGCCATATGCTGGTTTCATATAAAATTATGAGATCTGTAGTGCTATCTCAATGGTTTGATACGAATTCTGTCCCTATTCCATAGTTGTGGGTTCATGTGGTCGGTAGACTTGGCCAATGAAGACACTTCTTTAGTATGTCTAGTTGGTCATGCGTTGAAGTACACTTGTTCCTGCAGCGAGACACTGTCGTCATTTGGAGGTGACAGGTTCGAATCCTGATCCGTAATGATATATTCCAGTTGTTATGTTGTTTAGTTCGTCCTCTGGTCTCTAATTCTTATCCTACTTCTATGATCGCTAAACAATACCTGTGTATTTATAAATTAATTCTAGTTTCATTAGCCTCTTTCTGGCAGTCGTTGTTAGTTACAGTCGTTGTTAGTTACAGTCGTTGTTAGTTACAGTCGTTGTTAGTTACAGTCGTTGTTAGTTACAGTCGTTGTTAGTTACAGTCGTTGTTAGTTACAGTCGTTGTTAGTTACAGTCGTTGTTAGTTACAGTCGTTGTTAATTACTTTGGCAGTCTAAGGACTTCGCAACATTTGTCTCAGGAACATATATGTTGCTTCCAAGCTCTTCCTAATTTGTTCATTTACATTCCAAGATTCACAGCCATACAGCAAACAGGTTCTATATACATAGAACGTACATCATCATGTACCATGCCGATAAACGTGGGCTGTCATGTTTCGTCATCTCACACGATCACCAGAGTCGTGGATCAGCTCCGCGTTCTTTGCTTGACCATAGCCATGTGGCCAAGCCATCCAGATATGTTTTATCTCTGCCTTCCCCTTGTTCTTTTTCCATCAATCTTGCCAGTTGTCACCAAGATTTGTAGTTTAATTCTTCTCATAATGTGCCTCAAATGTTAGCTGTCTACGTCTAATTCTTTTTTAAAGTAAGTTTAAGTTTTTCATTTGCTTCTTGCAGAATTTGGCTCATTCACTCTGGTTCTGATCTTATGTTTAGAACTCCTCTATGTCCGACCAATCCATACTTGTCTACTGTGCGTCCACCGTGTTGATTTCCCACTTTAGCATTATAGTCCTCCATTATGGTTTTTAAATCTGATTACTTAACCACAAACAAATCCCTGATGATTATGTAATCAATGTGTAGCCTTCTCCTGGTGACTATGTAATCAATGTTATTCCCTTATCGTGATGATTGTGTAATTAATGTGATTCCCCTCGCCTGATGATTATGTAACCAGTGTGATACCCTTCTCTTGGTGATTATGTAATCAATGTGATTCCCTTCACCTGATGATTATGTAATAAATGTGATACCCTTCACCTGGTGATTATGTAATCAATGTTTTTCCCCTATCGTGATGATTACGTAATCAATGCGATTCCTTTCACATTATGATTATGTAATCAGTGTGATACCCTTATCATCTTCGGGGTCCATTGCCCATTACATATTTCTTACTGCACTAATTACAGGCCAAGAATGAAACAGACAAAGCCCGCACGGAGAAAACCACAAAGCGAATAACGAACCTTTGGCTGCAAATCTATCAGCAATACGTTATGTTTTTGGCTATTGGGATCGATAGACCAGTGCTGAAAACAATAATCAATCACGGATTAGACAGCTCAGTACACAGATCTGGTTCTGTTTGTTAGCGTCCCTGTTGATCTGGCAACAGCTCTCGGTATTAGTGAGAAGCCTAGAATTGCCTGACAGGTATTTGCACAGATGCAGGTAAATATAGCCCTATGATGAATGCTGGTGTAGCTCTGGGGAGTCTCCGTGGCGAAGTGATCAAGCCGTCTGCCTCGCGGTCCGAAGGTGTGAGATCGATTCTGGGCCACGTCTTTCGGTTTACGAGTGCGGATGTCTTGGAGACTCCTGACGTTCATCGCTGGAGCTTCGGAGTTCGTGCTTTGTGCGACGCTTTCGGCAAACGGAAAGAGATCGAGCCATATGGGACAAAACCCTGTGCAATAAAGTCAATCCTATCGACTTTTAAGACTGCTGAGATTGGCCAGGGGATACTATCCGACACTCAGGACTCCAAAGAAAGGATAATCAGACTACTACTGGTTACTCGTAATATAAGAACGAACGAACGAACGAACAAACAAACGACCAATCTTTATTTTCAAAGGGTTAAGAATTGGGCACGCAGGCCCATCAGACATTCTGCCTTTCTTCTTTCTTTCCTCTCATACATTCTTTCATTCAACATCGCGAAGGACTCTTCGCGAGCTGTTGAGGATGAGACCGGAGGCACGTTACGAATGTCCCGAGTGTTGCGATGTCTTGACACAGCTTCACTCAACTATCACCTAAGCCACAGACGCTGACGCAGGTACATATTCTCTTATGATAAATATCGCTACAGTTTCCGCATCACAGAGGAGCCTTCAAAGTTGAGTTGTAGTTCAGAAAGCAATAGCACACTTCTCTCTCTTCTTCTCTTTCCCCATTTACCTCAGTGAAGTATGTAAACATATATGTTATACGCTGTTACTAATGCGCTTTGTAAATTGGTATTCATATCTCTAACGCTGTTCTTGATATCATCACTCAGTCATTTACGTAGCTTTTTATCCTTGCTCTATTCTATATCCATTATATTTCTTTAATATGACTGTGAAGTGTGTAAAATTATACGTGATGTGTCTTTCTAACGCGCTTTGTCGTTTGGTATTCATATCTCTAAGGCTGTTCTTGATACCACCACTCCATCTTGTAAGTGATATTCCCTTTGCTCTGTATCCATTCTATTTCTTCAATGTGTCTCTCTGAGGTAGTCGGTAGGAGGGCATTCCTGTGAAGTGGCAAAACCATTTAATGTTTTGTTCTTTATCGAAGTGCATGAATGGTTTATGACTAGTCGTCGTCAAATCTCCTGACTAATTTAAAGGCAAACTTAATGACTAAGTGAGTGAGTGAGTGAGTGAGTTAGTCAGTCCGTCAGTCAGTCACACAAGTCAGTCAGTCAGTCAGTCAGTCAGTCAATCAGTCAGTGAGTCAGTTAGTTAGTTAGTTAGTTAGTTAGTAAAATAGTTAGTTAGTTAGTTAGTTAGTTAGTTAATTAGTTAGTTAACCTCACAACACATCGAGCCGTTCAACTCACATGAACACGGGCCCCCTCCTCAAAACCTCCGCAGCGTGTGGCGGTCGACGACATCAGTTCTATATTGTTAGACTATACTGCTTTGTGCCCCTGGATACCACACCTGTCTGGCTTCACCCCTTTTGACTTGGTGCTCTTGCAGTCTGGACAAGGTTGCAGATTAACTAACAGTCATCTTTTGTTTCGTTTTATCCCCCGACCTCTCTAACGGCTTTCCGCTGTTGCATAAATGGGCCCATTATCATTACTTTACTTTAGAGAAGTAGGATGTTCTGAAATGTTCATTTTACATAATCATCACAAGCTGAACTTACAGAAGACTGACAAACTACGTATATTTTCAACGACAAACGAGACGACTAAAACGGTAACAACTCTCGGCTCGTCAGATCCACAGCATTGACTACAAGTCACGTTATGGTTTTCTTGAAATAAATGTGTTCTAGGATACTCGACCAGCTTGCGCCGTAGCTCCTTCTGTCTGTACGGTTTGCTGGTGGATCTGTGACAAATCTGACATACTTTCTGTGACCTATTCCCTGTGACATACTTTATGTGGCATACTCCCTGTGACAGGCTGTATGTGACATACACCCTGTGACGGATTCACTGTGGTAGGCTCCATGAGACATACTCCATGTGACAAACTTTCTGTGACATAGCCCCTGTGACAGATTCCCTGTGACAGACTCCCTGTGACATAACTCCTTGTGACAAGCCTTCTGTGACATACACCCTGCAACAGGCTTGTAGTGACATGCTCACTCTTATAAATTACCTGTGACAAGCTTTCTGTGATATACTCCATGTGACAGATCCCCTGTAAGAGTCTCCATGTAACATATTCCCTGTGACGAACTTTCAGTGACATATTTCTCGTGGAAGAGAAAAAGCTAACTAAACCATCACTGTTGAAGAGAGGAAGTTCTCCTTCTTATAGTCCATGCCATATGGCTTTGGTGATCATGTCTGTCCACATTCTTCTGTCCCGTGTGCTTGCAGTCATTTTTTTATACTGACGTTACTCGATGTCAAACTGTCCAGCAAATTCTCTCTTGGTTCCCCCCTGTCTACCCTCTACTCTAGCCTTCCGAAAAGTTAACGTAACGTTTTTATGTGGGTGTGACCGATAGGTTATGGTGTCCACTTAAGGCTCAAAAGTGTCCTTCTGATCTCTTGCGTTGTTTCTTGTTCTTTTTCTGTTTCTGTTTATTCGCTTGCTTTGAGCTCAGACGTAGTGCATACACGAGGTACTACTTCTAGTAGCTGTTGGTTTGTAGAGATTCCTGTCTATTCCACTTTTCACATGGGGCAGTGAGGAGCATTGTGTGTGATATTCACTGGCACAGGAACGGAGTGACCTACTCCCGTGAATTTGGAGCCGCAATTTACTAACTTTTAGTAGTTGCCACTACTGGGAGTACACTGGACTGATGTGTGCGTGTGGATTTGATTTCCCTATTACCAGTGTCCTCGCCATCAGGCGAACCCACTCCGACTTCTGAGGTACTTGCTTGAGAATATCAAACACCTAGCCGTTTCGGATAAGCACAGGAATGAGGCCCTACTTCCAAGTTTTGAACGTTAACAGTCTCAGGACCACATTGACGTGGATAGGCCTTGATTTCAAACCAGAATACGATCAGCGTTGCCAGTAGTGGGTTGTGCTCAATATTTAAATCTCAAATCCCGAAACAACCAAATAAATCAATTTGATTATTGCTCGCGGGACTTTAGGAGGCCTGGTGTGCCTCGTCAGTGAGAAGCCCTGATCTTTCGGGTCCACATCGATTGACGGACGTCAGTCGCGGCCATCGGGCAAATCTTGAGCTACAGCCTACGATGGGTGGCGTTATAATATTCTGTTATGATAATTTGGCCGTGTCCAGCGTATGCCGCGTGGTTACATACCCGCTTCACACGCCAGTGATCAGGGGTTTGTTTTCGGGTTCGGCCAAGAATATGCACTACTGACGAGCTCAAACGAGAGCGAAACTCGAATATAGTGCTTCCACATTGACGTGGATAGGCCTTAGGTTCATACCAGAATACGATCAGCGTTGCCAGTAGTGGGTTGTGCTCAATATTTAAGTCTCAGGGCGGTTAGAAATCGCAAACAGTAGGCAGAAAGGTGACCGCCCTGGCAAATTTGACAAGAAAGGAAACCTATCCACTGAAAGAAATAACCCGTTCCTTCTGATGAAGTGTCACTAGGGGGAGTAAAGTTAGTTGCGTATCCGTTACAGGATGTCGCAGTCAAGCCCATCAATTTTTGCTGTTTGTGATTTCTTGGCGAATTTACGTTCAGTAGTTTGCCATGGCTTTCTGAACAACCGGCACTCATACCTGTATGAGAGCAACTCAAGGTGGTCTGCTGCCCAATCGCTCGCAGCTATGTTTAGAATATGGTATGCGGGATTAAGAATTGCGTCCGTAACTCCTTCACCACAGAGGCGGCTAATGGAAGTAAGTTAAATGTTAGTTGCATATCCTTTTACAGGACATCGCAGTCATCCCCAACAATTTTTTTTTTTTTGCTGTTTGTGATTTCTTGGCAAGTTTACGTTCAGTAGTTTGCCACTGCTTTCTGAACCATCGGCACCTATAACGTTGCGTAAAAAACAACGCAAGTCGATTTGCTGCCAAATCGCCCGCTGCTGTGAATGGAAGTAAACATTACATAAATGTATGCTGGAGTCGGACACACAGACATTTCATGTGCAGAACTAGAGGTGATGCCTTGCCCTGGAATGAGGATGAAGGAAGATGAAAAAGAAACAAGGAAATTAATGTTTATGGTAGTATTTGGTTAATACCAACAACAACAGCAACAACAAATTCGCGGTACGAAAAACTCGTGAGAAATGCGTCACATGCTAAGTCCGTGCAAATATGCTTCTGTTGACAGATTCGCATGGGGCATTTAACAAAATGTAGGTCAGACTTTTAACTGTTTGTGACCTTCTGTTCGCTAGCGCAGAGATTACAATATATGCAACGTTGCAAAAACATGCCAATCGGAACAACTATCCCCGAAAGGTCACAATAACTGACTGACGATGCTTTGTAGAAATTAAATCAACAATCATCACTGCAAAAGTAACATTTTGCAAGATGGAAAATATACCTACCAATACAAAGCTGTCAACAGCAATGAGAAAGAAGAGTGTAACAATGCTGTATTAACTTAAACAGCTGTATGCAAGTGAAACTCTAGCAATTAGCAGACCGGCTAAAAACAACATATAACGCAGGAATACCATGGACGGAGAGAACTAATGATATTCCTTTAAAATGCAAATGAAAACTGTATATGTGTTAAAGAAATTATACAAGGACAGTTAAGGATACGTTTTCAGGAGATATTGACTTGACAACTTATCACAAATAGCAAACTTGATGGAAAAGGTGCAACAGGAGGACATAGAGTAAAAGACGTATATGGCTTGGCCGTATAACATAACCGGGACAAAAAGACAGATCCAGTCCTAGACTGCTGGGTGTGTGAAGTAACGAAATATCCATGTTTATGTCTATCGGCATGGCACATGATGATGATAATGTGTTTAGGTCAGACATCAAAGCCAATCTTGAACAAGAAAGATGCATCTTACCTCAAGCAATGTTATGACACACCCTCACATAAACATTACTATCAATCGCCAGTTTTACTTTGTCCATGTATATTTCTTTACTTCGTCGTCAGTAGCTACCCTACATGCAAAAATCAGTCCAGCGTGGATTGTGCTTGAGTTCAAGACGAGAGAACGAGAAACAAAATATTGATCATTTCATGTGAGTGTAACATCATGAAAAGAAGACTCGTATTTTATTACAAAACTTAACCACTAAAGAGTATCTATCACTAAAGAACTATCTTGAAAAGCCATCCTATTCTGTATCAGAATAGGGTACAACACAGTGAGCAGTAATTTACATTGACTTAAATGCATTCTGTCACATCTGTCTATGAGGGCAGATACAACAAACATACGTACATTCTGCAAGACTGGTGCATGTTTTGTGAACTGTGAAATGAACTTTGGTCGAGACGGTGACAACCACTTGTACAATATTGTGTGGAAGAATTAACGCGCTCACACGAGAGTGACCCACACTTACACAGAGCACACTTACAACGAGATCTCACAACAGAGATAACACTCACACATAGTAATGTGTGTGTGTGTGGGAGGGAGGGGTGGGGGAGGGGGGTTCCAACGAGCTATCACAACAGAGACAAATACACACACAGATCAATGTGAGAGACTCAACGAACTCTCACAACAGTGACAAACATTCACAAATAGCCATGGGAGACTCAACGACAGCTCACGACAGAAACAATCACTCACGTACAGTAATGTGGGGGGTGGAGGGGGGGGGGGACTCACATAACTATCACAGAGACAAACACGCACATAAAGCTATGACAGATACAAAGAACTATCACCGAGACAGACATTCACATACATCAATGTGGGACACACACACACACACACACACACACACACACACACACACAAACATACACACACACACACAGAACTATCACAGAGACAAACACTCATATACACTAATGTGGGAGACTTACGGAACTCTAACAGAGACACACCCTCACATAAAGATATGGGCGACTGGCAGAATTATCACAGAGACAAACACTCACACAAACCTATGGGAGACTTAGTGAGCTGCCATCCATCCATCCATCATGTGCCATGCCGGTAAGCGCGGGCGGTCATGTTCTGCCATCTCACTCGATCAACAGAGTCGTGGATCAGTTCCGTGTTTCTGTCTCGACCATGCCACAAGGCCAAGCCATCCAGGTACTTGCTTCTAGGTCTTCCCCTTGGTCTGTTCCCCTCGATCTTACCATTGTCACCAAGTTCTCCAAATCATTTCTTCTCATAACATGCCCAAAAAATTGTGACTGTCTACGTCTAATGTCTCTGATCAGTTTACGATCTTCATTTGTTTCTTGAAGGACTTGTTCATTGGTCTTTCTGGCTGTCCATGGTATTCTTTGCATTTTCCTCAGAAACCACATTTCTACAGCCATCAGATGTTTTTCAGCCTGACTGCTCATTGTCCAAGCTTCACATCCATATAAAAGTACAGGTTCTATGTAGCATCTCAACACTCTTTTTCTCGTTTCAATTGACATCTTTTTATTGGTCAGTATGTTTTTCATCTTGCTAAAGGCTACTTTTGCCATGGCGATTCTTGTTCTAATCTCTTCAAGGCATCTCCCATCAGATGTTATTACTGTTCCGAGATAATTGTACCTATTCACTTGTTGAAGAATATTCCCATTTACTTGTATATTACATTGTGGTATTTCGTTCTTCCTAGTGACGACCATAATCTGTGTCTTTTTACAATTTAATTCTAACCCTAGTTGTTCACTGTGTGTAACAACCGCATCTACTAAATTTTGCAGGTCCTGTTCATTGTCTGCAATCAAGACTGTATCATCTGCATATCTAATGTTATTGATGCATCGTCCCCCAATGTTGATTCCTTCCATATCTTCAATATTTCTGAAAATATTTCACTGTACAGGGAAAACAGATCTGGAGACATTACACATCCCTGTCTCACACCTCTCTTAATAGGCTGATATTGGCTTACTTCATTATCAACTCTTATGGCAGCTTGTTGTTTCCAATATATGTTTTTTTTTTAAAGTCTAAGGTCTTTTCCATCAATTTGTAGATCTTCAAGCATCCTTATCATGTTGACATGTCTCACTTTATCAAAAGCCTCTGTGTAGTCAATAAAGCAAAGGTTTAGATCTTTGTTTACTTCTATAGAACGTTCGATTACGGTTCTCAGTATATACACAGCATTTACTGTACCCTTGCCTACTACAAACCCACATTGTTCTTCTCCTATTTCAGGTTGTATTTTCCTCCTAACTCTTTGCATGATAATTCGTAGCAAAATCTTCGTGATGTGACTCATTATACTAATTGAGCTGCCACGACAGTGTAAAACACTCACTCATAGCTATTCCACACCTATGTTTGCATTCCCACGTATATTATTGTATGATTGCGTCATCGAATTATCATTTGCTTCATTTTGTTTCATTATCTTTATCTGTCCCTGATTTCTAGAGCTCATTGTTGTGACTTCCTGTTAAATATTTTCACTGTACATTACTTCTGATTTCCCGTGTTGACAACTGAAGACTGTTCTAGGTAATTATTTTCAGCTGAGCTAAGTTTTCTTCATTTGTTTGTTCCTTCGCTCGCTTTGAACTCAAGCGTAGTCCAAACAGGTGCTACTGTTTCTAGTGCACGAGACTGATGTTTGCTTGTGGGTTCATTCCTTCAGTAGCATGTCCCTTGCAGAACCTCGCTCCCATAACAACCTTACAGAAAACTTCTCGATCATAAGCAATATGTCTTGCGTCCGATACACCCATCTGGAGATCATCCGTCACATCCTGCACCCATCTTCTCTTTGTCCTTCCTCTTCCTCTCTTCCCAGGCATATACCCCTCCAATTTTGTTCTCTCCAAATTTTCGCGATGCTTCAAGTGACCAAAATATTTCAATTTTCTTTATTTTATCGTTTCTAATAGCCAGCCTTCTTCAATTTTCAGCACTTGAAGTACGGTTGCATTTGTTATTTTCTCCTTTCAAGAAGTTCTTAGAAGTCGTCTGTAACATTTACATTCAATGGCATTTATGCGCTGTCCAGCTTGTTTAGTGAGTGCCCAGGTCTCACAGGCGTATGTTGCAATGGGAAAGATGCATGCTCTTAAAAATGTGTTTGTAGTTCTATCTGTCCCATTCCACAATTTATTCAGTTGTTTTAGTCTTCGAAGGGAAATATATATTCGTCTTTTAATTTCTTTCATTGTGTCACCATTGTTGGTAATCAATGACCCAAGATATTCGAAAATTTCCACAACCTCAAATTTTCCCTCATTAACATATATTTCTTTCTCCATAGGTGTTTTATCAGTATACATTATCTTTGTTATTGATATGTTAAAATATAAGTTGTGATTTTCACTATTCAATTGGGTTGAGGTTATTAAGTTGTCTATACCATTCTGTGTTGTGGATACGCGTGGGTCAGCTTTCTCTATTACCAATGTCCCACGAAATCAGGCGAACCGACTCCGTCTTCTGAGGTACTTGTAATTTACGTCCCAACGCCAAGGACGAGAAATCAACACAATAGTCCAACTGACCGGTGGAGGGACACGTATCTTGGGAAGTTAAGGCGGCCGAAGTGGCACTGACGACATCACCCACCTCATGACGATGGTCTATACAAAATTGGTGTAACGCCATATGTCCACTCCACCGTAATAAGTCCCATATCTTTTGCAGGACGTTGTGATCAACCCAACCCTAGGTCTATTTCCTTAGTAAGTTTACGTTCAGTAGTTTGACATTGCTTTCTGAACGAAGTCCCAACTGACGCGTGTAGGAAATGATTCAGCTACTTCGTAACCAGCGGGCCGGAAGTTTCAGAACTTAGAGCACTCTTATCTCTTCCGCCACGCCAAAGTCCTCAATAGACTAAAGACGTATACAATTCCTTACTTTACTTACAGCTAAGTATGAAGCTGCCGGTCTCCCTGGCCTAGGTGTTAATGTCATTCTCCGTAATCCCGTATATTCTCCTGAGTTACGTAACTTGCGCGAGAATTGCTAGCGGCTCTCGCCGCGTTGGTAACTTACGGAGTATGTGAGCCGGTCGCTCAGAAAACAATGGCAAACTACTGAGCGTAATCTTGTCTAGTAAATCAACAGCAGCTGAAAATGCTGATGTTGACTGCAACGTCCTGTAAGGGACATGCATTAACAAAAACAAGTATGAAGCTAAATGTCCTTGCCTTCCCATGTGGATTGTAAGGACTGTTTGCCATGACCACGGACACCACCATAAGTACTCCAGTCCCCTGGCATAGCTCGCACATAGATCTACACGTGTATATACTGGAATCATACATTCTATAATTATTTTGACTTGAAACACAGGAGCTACAAATAATATATTGCACGATTTATTGCCTGGCATGCGCCGCTGCATCTCTTCAGGTGCATACTGTAGAGTTATATCATTACAGTTATTTGCATATCCTTTACATGACGAAACAGTCAAACCCTGACATTTTGAACTGGTTGTCATTCCCTGGCAAGTTTACGTTCAGTAGTTTGCCATCGCTTTCTGAACGAACCGACAAGCATACCACTGCATAAAACCAACGCAATGCAGTCTGCTGCAAAATCCCGGCAGCTTTGTTTCGAACGCGGGTAAGCGGCATTATGAATTGCATCCGCAACGCCATCGCCACGGAGCCCGCCGATCCATGCAAATAAAACAGGCCTCTAAACGACTGAAGCATACTGGGTACCTGGTGGTAGCGCCATATCTGTATACAGCAAACGACACTCCATGGAGAATGTGGTCTGTGAAACTCTGATTGCCTTTTCTTCACGGACATTTCATTCATGGACATTTCATTTACGGACATTTCATACACGGACATTTTATTAATGGACATTTTGTTAATGGACAATACATTCATGGACATTTCATTTTTTTTTTCGCATATCCTTTACAGGACATCGCTGTCAACATCAGCATCTTTCAGCTTATTGTTGATTTCTTGGCAAGATTACGCTCAGTAGTTTGCCGTTGCTTTCTGAGCGACCGGCTCACATACCCCGTAAGTTACTGACACGGCGAGAACCGCTACCAATTCTCGCGCACATCACATTACTCACGAGAGTATACAGGATTACGGAGACAGACGTAAACGCCTCAGCCAGGGAGACCGGCGGACATTTCATGCTTCCCATTTTATGTATTTTGTATTTAACTGGAAGTCCGGGTTGCAAAGTCAGTTGTATATCCTTTACGGAACGTCGCAGTCGACACCAGCATGTTTTGGCTGTTGTGATTTAATAGATAGGTAAGTTTTACGTTCAGTAGTTTGCTATAGCTATCTAAACGACCGGCACTTATACAATTGTATGAAAGCTAGCGCAAGTAGATCTGCTTCTAAATAGTCTGCAGCTGAGTTTCGAACGCGGTTGTCAGGATTGTCAAGTTACCCCTTTCACCACAGCGCGGTGTGGGATTCCATGTTACTTATAAACATCCGCCTCAATGAGAATTCGAACGCAAGGCTACCGACCCGACAGGCAAACCACTGCGCCACTACATCGAGGCAAGCATATCATCCTCTCATTATATCATTTCAAACAAAACCCTGCCGGCAACACCGTGAAACCAACCACATGCTCGAGCCTTAGAGGAATCCTTAAGCTCTAACCCTCTCTCAATCTTCTCTCCAAGAACTAAGTGCTGAGCAATCATTTAAATAATCAGGACACACTTCTGAGGGAGTTTTGTGGAAGCAATTCTTAAAAGATTATTTTGTCGCGAATATTTTTTGTGAACCAGCCAGAAGCTCCTTATCAGTAAAACGTGTCTTTTAACTGATTGAGTGCCGAAGGATGCTATATCGTCAAATGAGACCTCCCATTTTGACAGAAGGACGCTATTTCGACATAATACGGTCATCGTGTAATTAATTTTATTTCGTGATATCTTCCACAATTTTAATGCACAGTAGACGGGAATTCGTGAGAGGGTTTCAAATGAAAAACTTAATAGTGAGATATACAATACAAAAACCATGCCATTGTCTTGTAACCTGTCAATATTGTTATTAAGGTTGTCAAGAGCGTTTAGCACGTAACATCACAGTGCTGCGGTATACGGTGACGTCATAAGGTCAGTTCAAAGATGGCCACCCCACTTTTGATATGCACCTAAGAGGTGCAACGTTTTGTTATCCGTTTCATGTTTTTGGAACAGTGAAGGGGTGAAATCTATAGAAATTCATCGGCGAATGAAGGCCCAGTATGGTGATACATTCCTGTCAGTCGAGCAAGGGTATGAGTGCAGTAGGAAGTTTCACAACAGTGTAATTTCTGTGACAGACTGTTCACGACTAGGTCAGGTCAGGCATACCGAGTAGTGACTTGTAATTTACCTCGTAAAGTGAAGGACGAGAAGTCAATATTTAAGTGCAGCTGATCGGTGTAGGGGTTGAACCCGCTACCTCGGTAGTGAAAGATGTGAAGCGTAACCTCTGGCTGCTGTCATTGCATTCGGATCGGACACTACCGGTTGCGATGTTTGTAGCATGTCTATGAAATTTAATAAGATCATCTCGTGCCTGGTCTGATGCCCAAGGAAGTTCACTGGAAACAGCTGTGATACCATCAGTCACTCTTCACGTAGTTGTCTGGAACGCACCACTATTCACTGTGATTATTGTCGCTATCCTCCGTTCTGTCTACGCCCACTCTCACAGACCAATCTGTGTAGATTAAATGACCTCTGGACGTGAATGCTGCACTATCATCTCTCTTATTCCAGTCTAGATCGATACCGGCAACTGGCCTCTGCAGTATCTCCATAGTGTAACGACAACCTGAGAGTGTTGTTGCACGCCTGCGGGTATATCAGCCCACCCTTCTCCGTGTTGGAGATCGTACAGTTCACAGACCCTCTTGATCATCTCTTCATCCCCCCCCCCCCCCCCCCCCCCCCCCCCCACCCCCCCCCCCCCCCCCCCCCCCCCCATCCTACTCCGTGTTAGAGATCGTACAACTCACAGACTTGCTTGATGCTCTCATCAACTTCATTCTACTCCGTATAAGAGATTGTACAAATCTCAGACCTGCTTGATGCTCTCATCAGCCTTCATTCTACTCCGTGTTGGAGATTGTACAACTCTCAGACTTGCTTGATGCTCTTATCAACCTCCATCCTAGAGTGACCACCTTTGAGGCGCATGTTTTCCTCTGTGGAGGAGAGCGTTGTGCAGGGAGTGCTTTTGTTCATTGAAACACTCATGGGAGTCTACATGGTGAAGTGGTCGAGGCGCCTGCCTCATGCTCCGAAAGATGTGGGTTGTTTTTCGATCTCTAGCATTAGGGTTTTTATAGAACCACCTCCCCATCCACACCCCGCCCCCACCAGACAGAAAGTTATACAGGCAGGCAGGCAGGCAGGCTAGCAGACAGACAGATAGTCAGACGAATAGGCTGACAGACAGACAGACAGACAGACAGACAGACAGACAGACAGACAGACAGACAGACAGACAGACAAGACAGACAGGCAGGCAGGCAGGCAGGCAGGCAGGCAGGCAGGCAGGCAGGTAAGAAGATAGACAAACGGGCAGGAAGGCAGACAGACAAACAGACAGGCAGACAGATAGATCAACATATAAGAAACGTGTTTTAGATCCAGCAAAAACGTCATGTTAGCCTTGGCAAATCCTGTATTAACCTTAAAAAATGAACACAATTAACAGCACGAATTTTTCCCAAGGTCACCTAGCCCACCTTATCTTCTATTGTTCTCATGATTAGCACTGGTATAAATACACCAACATACACCACCCTGACACTTTCTGCAGCCGTCCTTGTTTTGAGACTAACGTAAAGTAAGTACAGATCACAAGAAGATTTTGATCTCCTTACCAACTACCGATTATATCCTTGTTGTGCCGTTCTAGCAAGGTTTTGTTGTCTCCATTGATTTTTAGAACCGATATCGGACATAATGACAGTGTTAGTTGTTCTGTGGTTGTTCTTTAGTATTGCTGATAAGTATCCTAAAGTATTTTGCATTGTTGCATTTATGCTCTATTTTAGTGATATTCTTGTGTTGAAACATCATCATCCACTGCCTTGCCAGCTGGCGCGGGCGACAATGCCTCTCCATAAATTGCGATCTCCAACGTTCGTATGTTGACTCACTTCCATGCCATGATACAAGACTGTTAAGACTTTTCTCACGCTGTCTTCTTCTATCTCTTTCTCTGCAAAATGTTTTTCCTGTTGTCACATCATGTTCCATTGTTTGTCTTCTCATGGCCACATAATGATGACAGCTTCTTCCTGATGTTTGTGATAAGTTGTCTTTGTGACTTTGCTTCCCTCAAAATGTCTAGATTGCTCATTATGGCTGTCCAAAGCTTGCTTGCTTGCTTGTGTTCGTTGGCTTGAGCTCCAACGCGAAGTCCTGTATGTCGGATGAAGGCATCCTGTTGTCCAACATCAGTGTAATGTCATACAGAACCTGAGTTTTGCGTGAGTATCCGTTGTCCCCTGTCTGGCTTATTGGTGTGCAGAATTGTGGTTCCTCGCCGTACAGGCAGACACTCTCTGACTTCGGAGGAATCGGCGATCCTATTGACTTCAGCCAGGACCCCGAAGGGACCTGTTGCCCAGGACGCTCGACGAGGACGCGTCAATAGGTCTTGGCCAGTATATAACCCGGCCCTGGTGCCTTGGAAACAACTCCAATGAATGTTAAGCATTCTTCTACAATGTCGAAAGATACATGCTCCTAAGCTACTGGGCATGTTTAATTTGCCATGGCTGTAGGTTTTTTTCTTTATAATGATCTTACTCCGTTACTTCCTTTTCCGTGGTTATTTCTTCTGTTTTTTCTTAACGATAAATTTACTACTTTGAGCTTTTGTTGCCATGTGAAGTTGTGTAATGTACGTTTGATCAAACGAAAAAAAACCCAGAAAATTACGTAATCTGTCAATGTGTTTGCTGTTGAAAATAATGGCGTTATCATTGGAAATTTTGCCTATTCAGAGGCATATATAGCGTCTTCATTTCGATGCCAAACTGCCTAATGATGTTTAGCATGCCTACAATGCATATTATCTTTACTCCTTTCTCTGAGAAGTCTAGATCAGGGATGGGATTTGCCACTCCGTTCTTATTTCGTAAAAATCAAAACAGCTGACACTGTGAGTCAAGACAGGTCTACACAAGACAGGTCTACACGAGACAGGCTGGGGTGTAGTGGTCTGATTAACAACCTCCGGACCCAACAGAATACACTGTGCCAACACCAGCAGCAATGGACAAGCGATAGCTGCACGACCATTAGCGAAATCCAAGACTTTATGTGAGAACTGCCCCTTGCGTCTGGCCTCACATATACGTCTGTCGGCTCTGGTCTTGTCTGACGTACTCGCCTGTAGGCCAGTGGGTTCAAGACATCGGTCGGGGTTGACACAGCCTCAGAAATGAGTCTTAAAAACGTTTATGGAGTGTTAAAAACGCCTGTCCATATGATGAGCATATTGTTAATCGAGAGTCCGTTAGTCAAACCATTGGAGAAAAGCATCTTCTTTGTCTTCTTATAATCCATGCTGTGTGGCGCTGGTGATCATGTCTGTCCACAGACTGCTGTCTAGTGTAGTGTCAATCTTGTTATAGTCCATGTTGTGTGGCGTTGGTGATCATGTCTGTCCACAGCCTGCTGTCTCGTGTACTACCAATCTTCTTATAGTCTATATTGTGTGGCGTTGGTGATCATTTCTGTCCACAGCTTGCTGTCTCGTGTACTGCCTGTCTTCTTATAGTCCATGCCGTGTGGCGTTGATGATCATGTCTATTCACAGTCTTCTATTTCTTGTGCTGTCAATCTTCTTATAGCCATCTCGTATGGCATTGATGATCAAGTCTGTCCACAGTCTTCTGTTTCTTGTGCTGGCAATCTTTTTATACTCCATATCGTGTGGCGTTCGTGACCATGTCTGTCCACCGCCTGCTGTCGTTTGTGCTGCTAATCATGTCTGATAATGATCTTCCTCATTGCCATGATTTCAAACTGTCCAGGATCTTCTCTCTTGGTCCATCCCTGCCTCTATTTCTCTCTAACTATCCTGTTGTGACTACTTACACCAACTTGCCCCTTCGCATATCATGCCCAAAGAATGTTGACCGTTCTTCTGAAGCGAGCAACCACTTTACTTTGTGAGTGAACGTCAGTCAAGATTTGTTCATTTCTCTTTTTATTTGTCCACGGAATTCTCATCATTCGTCTCTACAAAGTCACATTCCAGCACCCTCCAAGTAACTCCTCAATGTTCTACTTACTGTCCATAATTCAATCTATGCATCAGGGCTAGCACACTATATTATATTTATTAGATACCATTATATACCCTAAATGGTACATAACAATGAACCGAGGTCTTCATGTGTTTCTTAACATGGCGCTTGGTTTATATCTACACCTTCCATGCTACAACATTCCTGATAATTTTGGCAATAAAATTGACCATCATGGTGCTAGCAATAAAATTGTAACAAACAATATGAACTCAAGTATACAAGCAGCCTGCAGAAAGTAGTCAGCCGAGCTAGTAATAAAAGCAAAGCATACATTCTAAGTAATATATTTATTACCTTTGTTCATTTACACAAAGGAGCAAAGTATAAATGTTGAATGAAACATTACTATACAATTTGTAATTATAATAAGTACAGTTACAGAAATACCAAAGTGGTTTCCGGTATGTTTGACCTACAGACACTTGCCACATCAAGTGGCTAGCAAGACAGTCAGAAAATAAGACAAAGAGAAGCTGTTTTGGGTTATCTCTATTTCTAAATGACATCTCATAGTGACATACATTTAACTCATTTCGTGTCATCAATAACACCCAGTAGTTTGACTTCTTCGTCTTCTTCTTCTTCTTCTTCTTCTTCTTCTTCTTCTTCTTCTTCTTCTTCTTCTTCTTCTTCTTCTCTTCTTCTTCTTCTTCTCTTCTTCTTCTTCTTCTTCTTCTTCTTCTTCTTCTTCTTCTTCTTCTTCTTCCTCTTCTTCTTCTTCTTCTTCTTCTTCTTCTTCTTCTTCTTCTTCTTCTTCTTCTTCTTCTTCTTCTTCTTCTTCTTCTTCTTCTTCTTCTTCTTCTGCCTGCTCCTCCTCCTAATACTCCTCTACCTCCTCCTCATCCTCATCATCCTCATTCTTCTTCTTCTTCTTCTTCTACTTCTTCTTCTTCTTCTTCTTCTTCTTCTTCTTCTTCTTCTTCTTCTTCTTCTTCTTCTTCTTCTTCTTCTTCTTCCTTCTTCTTCTTCTTTCTTCTTCTTCTTCTTCTTCTTCTTCTTCTTCTGCCTGCTCATCCTCCTAATACTCCTCTACCTCCTCCTCATCCTCATCCTCCTCATTCTTCTTCTTCTTCTTCTTCTTCTTCTTCTTCTTCTTCTTCTTCTTCTTCTCTTCTTCTTCTTCTTCTTCTTCTTCTTCTGCCTGCTCCTCATCCTCATCCTCCTCATTCTTCTTCTTCTTCTTCTTCTTCTTCTTCTTCTTCTTCTTCTTCTTCTTCTTCTTCTTCTTCTTCTTCTTCTTCTTCTTCTTCTTCTTCTTCTTCTTCTTCTTCTTCTTCTTCTTCTTCTTCTTCTTCTGTGGATGGATGGTGGAAAATATGTGAGTGGGTGTGTGCGTGTCAGTTATGGTATGGGTGGGGGATGTATGTGTGGGTGGGGAAATGTGTGTGGGTGCGGGATCTGTGGGTGGGTGGCGGCATGTATGTTTGCCTGAGTCTGTGTGTATCGTGCAGGGAGGTATGTGTGTGTGGGGTGGGGGTGTGGTGGGTGGTGGTGTTGTGGATGGGTGGGTGATGTGTGGGTGGCTGAGGAATGTGTGGGTGGCTGCGGTGTGTGAGGGTGGATGGGAGATGTGTCTCACAACATTGCAATATGCATTGTTTATGTTTACAACTTCATTTGACAATGTTTTTTTTTTCCCTATGTAAATGTAACATGCACATTTGATGAATGAAAGATGAGTGATTGAAAGTGCCGAATGTAAGACGGGCCTGCGTGCCCAAGTTGTTACCCTTTTAAAATAAAGTTTGCTCATTCGTTCGTTCTTCTTCTTCTTCTTCTTCTTCTTCTTCTTCTTCTTCTTCTTCTTCTTCTTCTTCTTCTTCTTCTTCTTCTTTTCTTCTTCTTCTTCTTCTTCTTCTTCTTTCCTTTATCCTTCATTGGGGCATAAGCCCTCAACTAAATCGCGTCCAACCAAGTATCTTTCTTTATCTCCTGCTGCGCCTTCGATGTCTTTCTCTGTCTGCAATTCTCTTCTCCGTGTGTTGTAAATATTATTTCTCATGAACAATATATTGCAACAGATTAACCCCTGTCTGCCAGCGTTGACTTTCTTTGCTCTTTCTGGACATTTCAGACTCACCAGGAAAATGAAACTAGCCCTCAGTCTCGCTGCCTTATGTTTGGCCATCCTGTGCGCCTATGCTCAGGATACCACCCTTAGCCCGGAGCAGGTCAAACGAAATGAAATCAACGCAGTGATCGATAAACTCAGCCCCCGCTGCAAGACCACAGTAAAGTCGGAGACAACAGGGAACGAAACCCTGGAGGCTGGGTGCAAGAAGCTTGAGGGCTTCAAGGCTCTTCTTGGCATTGTCGGCTGCACCACTGATGATTACAACAAACTCCACGCCGTCCTTTGTTATCTGAATGGTGTGTACGTTGGTTAGACAAAACATGCTGCCAATGTAGGAGGCGTTACTGGTGATGTTTAGTTTTGTTCATTAAAATGCACCTTCAACAATCTTACATAACAGAGAGTTATTTTTCTTCTGTTATATAGTCTAAAGTGTCTGCTTATTTATATTTCGCCTCTTATGGGTGTTGGTCAATACCTAAATTATCAAGAGATGTTATATGTAGCTATTTAACCCTTGTATTGTGGCGTATCGTGTTTGTGTTCTTATTTGTAAGCGTTAACATCTGCGACGCTTCACGGCAAAAGCAGTAGGACAAAAGAAGATGAAGAAGAACTATTAGAAATTGGTTGGTTGCTTGGCTGTTAGATTGCTTAGCTGGATGCTTGGTTGTTTGATTGCTTAGCAGGATGCTTGGTTGGTTGGATGGTTGTTTGTTTGCCTGGCTGGTTTGCTGGTTGCTTGCTTTGTTGGGTGGTTTGTTCGTTGTTTGATTTCTTTAATATGTTAATGGTTGGGGGTTTAGTTGGTTGGCTGGCTGGTTCGTTGGTTGGGTGGTTATTGGTTTGCTGATTGGTTGGCTGGTATGATGGTTGGTTCGTTGGTTGCTTTGTTGGATGGTTAATTGGTTGGTTGTTAGGTTGTGTGGTATGTTAACTTGAGATGGGAGATAGATATGCCCAAATCGTTTGTGCCGACTACTAAACGAAAACCAGAAATGGCTAGTAAGATTCCCTAGTACTGGACCGCACACGTCTGGTAGGATTCCACTAAGATATCAGGTAAGGTTTTCTAGTAGAAGGCCAAGAGAGCACAAAAAAGGCACTGCCCTTAGAGAGGAGAAGCTCACTCTGGTTAGACTGAAAGCGAGTAGTATCCCTGCCACACAGCTCTCCTGATCTGTTGTAAAGTGATGTAGTAATATAACAATATTGTTTAACACAGTTATACACATGTTTCCAAGAAAATTGAACAACTCCGTGGAACAAGATTATAATCTTATAATGAATAAATGGGGGAGGTGTATGCACCATTGGCAATCATAATGCACACAAATATTATTACACAAAAGACATAATTGTTCATAATTATCCATAGCACATTTGACTATCTATAACGCTCTGTCTCTGTAATACCCCGGATCAAGATGCAAAGTTTTGGCACAATAGAATATGTTAATCGTCTTCGTTCCTGGAGCTAAAGATATAGTTCTCTAGCTATTCCATATTCCTGGGGTAGTTAATGTAAAACCTGATTAATCTTGTTAACTGTGGCTTACAGTTTGGTCTAAACTATTGGCCGTTGGTGGTCACTGAGGTTATAAGTTTGCTACTTACCTTCGTTTCTGGGTGGCACTGGGTAATTCTGAGTGGTATTTGTTGACAATCGGACCTCCACTCTTCTATGTAGTATGAAGGTGAAGACTCAAATCTTTCTCTGATGACTACACCACTCATGATATTGATGCAACCAGGTTAGGCACATCAGAACCACACCTGTATATTAAAAACACGAACAAAAATAATTTACCCCCTCACAAGAAAGTTGGGTGGAAAAAGGGGATAGTATTACTACACAAGTGTAGGTTAGCCAGACGCTCTTCTGTTGTGCGCTGTCACTCCCATGATTTGATGTGACTAATACCCACATCTAGATCTAGATATATTATAAAGGTAGCCAACATATCATGTCTGCAAGACATTTCTCATCCCATTCGTGCACAGAGTCTCCTACTCAGTCATACACTCAAATACCTATTGGCCTAGTCTTTGAGGTGGCTCCGAATAATGACCTTCTCACTAAGTTCTGGTGACTATCCCTTTTTATATATAGGATCCCATTAAATAACATGTTCATTGCATACATTAGTATATATAGAAGAATCATGCACATTTGAATATATAAAGAGCGATTGTAAAGAACTATTAAAGGAAAACATTATGGTAGATCCTTCTCATTAATTGTAGCCTGCATGTAATCGTCGAAGAAAGATAACCTTATACATGTTATTAGCCAATGGAAATAACTAATATATCTTCAGAGTATTTTATTTAGTGATTAAATCACTAACCTTATTATAACATAGAGAAATAAATATTAACTGAAAGGGTTCGAATCCTCTTCATTATAGTCTACTAATGGAAGCGGGTTTTCTATAAGCGTTAACTAACCACTGTATCAGACGGACACCAGGGTAAATCCAAACGAATCACAACTTGCTCTCGGGCGTTCATTTTTGCTTTTGGCACCACATCATAACTCTATCTCTAAATTATACCAAAGCAAATTAGTATCTCCCATGTTGCAAAATGGCTTCCCGTCTACCATCCAAGGGATCGGACAAACATGTTTATCGGACATCCTTCTAGTGTAGTTGGTTATTCCTTATTACCCTGTCTGACAAACCTCTTGTTTAGTTAGTTAGTTAGTCTTTCCTCTTGAGCCTAAGGCGGCGCATAGGGCAGAAGTCCTGTCTCTCCATGCCTGGCGGTTCGCTGCTATCTGTTGTAGATCTTGGATATTTACTTGGCCGTTGAATGAGCCTTCTCTAATGATGGTTCTACGCAGGGTCTCTCTTGGTCTTCCCCGTTTTCTTTTCCCTACTGGTGACCATATGAGGGCTTGGTAGGGGAGTCTTGTCTTGTCCATTCTGAGTACATGGCCGATGTAGTTCCAACGGCGTCTTCTTATGAAATTGGATAGTGTATCTTGCTTAGTCTCTTGTCTTATTTGCGAATTGGTTCTGAAGTCTGTCCAGTGGATGTTTAGAAGTCTTCTAAGACATTTGTTCTCAAAATTGTCTAATTTTTTATCTAAAGCTACCGTTGATTTCCAACTTTCACATCCATACGTTAACACTGGAATCACACAAGAGTTGAAGATTTTAAGTTTTGTGTGTTTGCTGAGTGTCTTTGACTTCCAGATGTTTGACAGTTTATTGAAGGCACTAGATGCCAGTGCGATTCTAGATTATATTTCTGGTGTTGAGTCCCCTGTAGATGTCATTTTGCTTCCTAGGTATGTGAAGCTGTTGACTTTTTCAAGAACGTAGCTGTTCAATTTGGTGTCATCTGAACTGTTGGTAAGATCAATAGTCTTTGTTTTTGTGGTGTTAATTTGGAGACCAATTTGCCCTGAAACATTTTGGAGGTGGTTTATTTTCTCTTGGGCATCCGGGTGTGTTAAACTCAAAAGCACTGTCGTCGGCAAAGTCCAGGTCTTCTAGAATTTTGTCAATCCAATGGATACCCATATTTGTGTTGTTTGTGCATTTGCGCATGACCCAATCGATAGCTATTCCAAAAAGCATCGGTGATAAGACACAACCCTGTTTCACTCCTGTTTCGACTGAGAACCAGTCAGAGTTGCCTGTTTCTGTTCTTACGCAGCAACGTGTTTCTTTGTAGAAAGATTTTATGACGTTGGTATATTTGGTAGGAAAACCATAGATGTTAAGTAGATTCCAAAGTGAAGGACGGTGGATACTGTCGAAGGCTTTTTGAAAGTCGACAAAGTTGGTGATTAATTTCGACTGGAATTCTACGGAGTCTTCAATGATTATTCTGAGGGTGAAAATGTGGTCTATGCATGACCGTTTTGGTCTGAAGCCTGCTTGTTCTTCTTGAGCCTTTCATCTATCGCCTTATTCAATCTCTCAAGTAACATGCTACAAAAAAGTTTTCCTGCTACTGACAATAGAGTGATACCACGCCAATTATTGCAATCAGACATATCGCCCTTATTAGGCAGTTTGAAAATTACACCATCTTTCCACTGTTGTGGTGGGGATTCGCTTTGCCAGATTTCATTGATCAGCTGTAACAAACGTTGTAAGGTGTTCTCATCTGCTGCTTTGAGCATTTCTCCTGAGATTTCATCTTCACCAACAGCTTTGTTGTTCTTCAATTTTTTGATGGCTGCTTTAATCTCTTCCATGGTGAATGACTCACAGGAGGCATCTAGTGGGGGCATAGTAATTTCTCCATTCACATGCACAGACATTCCGCTTAGGCGTAAGCTTGTTGGTATTAATTAACTTGTCTGCTTTATACATTCCAAATCCTGCAATTTAGGCGTCTCTCTGTTATTATTACATTTCGCCTTGGCTGGACAAACTTAGCATTGGGCTACAATAATATAGCTATCTGGCAAAGTGTGTGCTGATTCCCAAGTTGTATTTTGAAAAGTCCTTTTGGGGGGTGCAGTTTAAAATGTCACATGTTGGTTGTTAGATTAGCTGATTAGTTGCTTGGTTGATTGGTTGGTTTCTTTGGTGATTGGTTGATTGCATGATTGATTGGTTAGGTGTTCACACTTTACGATAATATTCGGCATAACACATGCTCGACGTTCAAACAATATTATTGTCGATGTGCTTTAAGGCACAGTAGAATTTACGTATTCACTTCACATGATATACAACTCTGAAGTGTGCACCTGACGAGGTGCAGGGAAATATGCCAGGCAATAAATCGTGCAACCTATTGTCTGTGACATCTGGGTTTAAATATTGCAAAAAAACAAAACAAAAGCCAAAATATTAAGAGCAAGGCTATTTCCTGTGGCTTGATTCGGTTGTGAAACCTGAACATGTTACAAGCACTGAGAAACAGATGCTCGTCTTTGAATGCAAGTGTCACGGGGGTGTATTCACTGATTTACTGCCGACAGATAATATATCGGCAAATGTGACCTCCCATTTAAACAGAAAGATGATATTTTACCATACAAGGGCCATCTTTTTATTTATTTTGTTTCGTGGTATCTTCGCAATTGCAATGATCTGTGAGCATAAATTGACATTACAAGGCATAATACTTGTTCATTTGATTGCGTTCCACGTTTTGACCAAACCTACTTTTTGTCTGGCACTAAATCTTTCATAAAGTCACTGGATTGAAGAGGCAACAAACAAGTACAACCAACTGTCATTTACTGCCAACATAATACCTTGCGGTGTATGGCAGAGGGTACTTCAGCCAGAGGAATTAAATCCATTGGCTAGTGCAGTCGCAGCGAACTGTGCAGGTTAGGATTCCCCCCCCCCCACCCCCCCCCCCCCACCCCCCCCCCCCCCCGACAAAAAATACATCCACACCTTACCCGGGTTTCCCGAAGGAGAATCCGGCAATCTAGCCGCTCGGAGAGTCGCTTCTCAGTACAACCAACAAGGACTTATTATTAAAGTGGCCCTTTATAACAATAATAAATCACCAAGTCCAGAAGCAATTTCTTGCTATGGGTTTGTTATCTGTTAGGACCATCACATTTTGTAGGCCGGAGTGCATGCAAGAATAGATGGTCAGTCTTTCCCTACTGTAGAAAGCGACGTACCCAGAAATCGATATTTCGTCCGACTGCTCTCATGCCATTGTCATCTCAACTTCCTAACCGTTACACCTACGCACCCGTGGGGTTTGTTATTAAGACAAATACAGTGGGGGATAGTGAAATATAGTGGGCCTGTGACTACGTATATGAATTGGAGATGACTGCGGAGTACGAAAAAGGCAACAGGGCGGCAATGGTGTCTATTGGCGCATTGTGAACACTCCGACGTGGAGGTGACGACAGGGTCGAACGACCGGGGAAGAAGCTGGCTTATCACGGCCGAAAGTGCTAGAATATGTGTGAGGGCACGAAGCACCAGATACACGATGTTCTCCTCCCAGAGGATGCGGTGACTTGTGGGCAGGCACAATGTGCGTGTGGGACAAGTGGGACAAATAACGCGAACGTCTCGAAACCGATTATGAACGCACAGCAGGAGAGAGACACCAGGAGTCATGAGCTGGGTGGGCCACCCCCAAGAAAGTGTAAGGAAAGTAAATGGCCACATGATTTCAGGAAAAGTGGCCGCATCTGACGATCAGATGCCACCTGTAGTGCTTGCTCCGCAGCGGAGGTTCTATCACTCATATAATTCACCAGCGACAACAGAGTCAGTACATTTGGCTTATTATAGAGGCAATACATCAGGCTTATGATAGAGAGACAGGACATTTGGCTTATGATAGAAAGAAAGGACATCTGTCTTATGATAGAGACGGGACATCTGGCTAATGGTAGAGAGACGGGACATCTGGCTTATGATAGAGACAGGAAATCTGGCTTACGATAGAAACAGGACATCTAGTTTATGATATAGAGACATTACATCTGGCGTTTGATAGAGAGACACGACATCTGGTTTATGATAGAGACATGACATCAGGCTTATGATAGAGAGACCGGACATCTGGCTTATGATAGAAACAGGCCATCTGGCTTATGATAGAAAGACAGGCCATCTGGCTTATGATAGAGAGACAGGACTTATTGCTTATGATAGGCAACAACAGAGACCGGACATTTGGCTTATGATAGAGACATGACATCTGGCTTATGATACAGAGACAGGACATCTGGCTTATGATAGAGACATGACAGCTGGCTTATGATAGAGAGACAGGACATCTGGCTTATGATAGAGAGACATGACAACTGGCTTTTGATAGACAGGACATCTGGCTAATGGTAGAGAGACGGGACATCTGGCTTATGATAGAGACAGGACATCTGGCTTATGATAAAGAGACAGGATATCTGGCT
>JACEFZ010001432.1:0-54526 GCA_014155875.1 Cepaea nemoralis
ACGTTATGTGAAAAAAAACTTTGTAGTCTAAGGGGGGAAAAAATCAGGATTTGAACAGTCTCCAGAAGAACCATGTAAAACCGAAGCTTGCATTGCTACATCCTCGTGTTGTGAAATACTTTGTGCTTGGTTTTGTTTGAAGTTTACCGGATTGTAGGAAGCTTTGATTGACATGTCAATGCCTCACAGACCTCAACGTCAACACTGTTATCTCTGTGATCTGCCACGCATGCCCTGGGCCATGGTGCATGATTTCTCCGAGTCGGTGTGTCGGGGCTGTGTCAACTATGAAGGCCCCGATAGAATTGAGATGATTATCGACGCCGCCAGGCACATGAAAAGAGTACATGGCTTTCAGGACTCATCCAGAGGACCTGTAGTCAACGGGATTGGAAAGCCGTCGCCACAGAATATCCCAACAGGAAATCAGTCCAGAGGTAGCATTCATGGCCCATCTTCATCGAGCGGGCCTTCTGAACTGCATCCGCACTCATCAATGCCGTTGGACGCAACACGGTTGTCTGGACCACCCTCGGCGCACCATCTACCAGGTTCCAATCATTCTCAACCACCTCCATCTCTCGCTCATCAACTTTCTCAGGATCGATTCCTAGACTCGCGACGGACAATGATAGAGTTTAGTTCTTTAGGAAGACTGACCTCCGGTCTTCCTGTCAGCCACCTGCACCCTTCCTCTCGGACCTCAGACGACCATTTTGTGGAAATGCATCACAGAAACAGCCCACCGCGGGTGGGTCTGCCTCTGCTGCACTCTCTGAATCACTCCAGTCGACACAGCGCCCCTCCACAACCTCCTCTACTACAGGGAAGGAGAGGAAATGATGACGAGAATGAATCTGTCGCGGATGATTTAGTTAAGTATTCATCTCTAGAAGAAGCCATTCAAAAGAATGCACTGGTTCGCGACACTCTGAACACTCTAGCGGCGTGTGTCCCCTTTCTGATCAGGCTGAGGAAAGATCAAATGCTGATGGGCAGGATGTTTGCGTTTGATGTCAGCTTCAAGTCCCCTCACGAACTGGAGCTGAAGTACTTTGTAGAATACCCTGTAGGGTCAGGGACAGTGCATAATTCCATAGCCAGTCTGGTGAAACTTATGTGTCAGGACACGGTCAAAGACTTTGGCAAAGGTCAGTCCTCAGGACTGGTGTATCTAGATTACGAGGTGAAACACAACAGCGGGCAGTGGAACCACATGTCAGATCTATTCACGGACAATGTCCGGCATTTCAAGGAAGCGCTGAAGCGGGAACTTCTTCCAACGCCATATGTGGATAGTTGCCTTCCTCCACTACCCAGTCACTTAGGCCGATTAATTCCCCTATCTAAATCTGACTCTCATCGATCGTTGATAGAAGGTGCTAGTAGTTGTAGTAGCAGTAGTCGCAAGAGAAAGAGCCCTCCAGACACCGATGAAGACTACGGTGGACCCTCAAGTAAGTTTAACGATGATCAACAAAAGAGACAGCAGTGGTTACAGAGCCAGACTGATGCTCTAAAACTAACCATATCTTCTGCTGCCGCTGCATATGGGCCTGGCCTACCCAGCTCGACATCTATTTCACCGCTGAGCAACCACAACCACACTCCCAGTCCGCCAAACTGGAAGCCACACATTAACTAACACAGGCCCGTCGCCAATGGCCGCTTTGATGAGTGTAACAGACACGCTGGTATCTCCAACGAGACAGCCAGATCTCCTTCATGCCAGTAACTTAATGCGCGTTCCACATCAATCTCCCAACGGCTCCAGGAGAGGGTCACACCTGGGTCCAGTTTGTGACACTGGGGTCGGAAGCACAATACCTGAATCGACCAGCGGGATGTCGGCAGAACTGTTGAAGTGCACCCTGTGCCAGGAACGATTAGAAGACACCCATTTCGTCCAGTGCCCATCCGTTGCAGAGCACAAGTTTTGCTTCCCCTGCTCCAAAGAAAGCATCAAACGACAAGGCGCAGGTTCGGAAGTTTACTGCCCAAGCGGTAACAAATGCCCTCTTGCTGGCTCCAACATCCCGTGGGCATTCATGCAGGGCGAGATCATCACAATTCTGGGCGAAGACTACAATGGGCCGGGAACAAACAGCACCAGCACATCAGGTGACAGCAGCAGTAGCAGCAACATTAATGGTAAAGACGTCAACATCAAGAAGGAGCGAGAGTCATAGAAGAAACAGACAGTAACCAGGTTCATTTTACTATTAGTATATATCAGGTCCGTGGTACTTTAAGCTGGTACCCGATCAGGATTATCGATTATGGTATTAGGTTCATCGTTTTTGCAAATGTAAATAACATTATTCGTTAACTCACTCTGTAAATAACATGATGCATTCACTTAGTTTGTAAATAACATTATTCATTAGCTCATTCTGTATCAAGCAACTCATCACGGGTTGAATGATAACTTCATCTTCTTTAGATGCCTGGACTTCGGCAATTATGACTCGCCACTTCTCTATATAATCAGTTCATGAATAAACACATGTAATTTTTGCCGTTCATAGAAGTAGAAAAAATAAGTAGAGACTAGAGGACGCACTAGACAATATTAACATTGAAAGCTGTAGTTATTTCTTCTACTTTTACAAACGCTAAAATATACGAGGGTAAGTTAATAAGTAAGTCACAAATGGCTGTAGAAGAATAACTAACTATGATAACAACTTGATACCAGTTTATTTTTATACATACATTATCCCTTTATTTCTCAACATAATTTCCACCAACATTGATGCACTTATCCCATCGTTTTATCAGTCCCCCCAAACCGGCTGTATAGAACTGCGTGCTATGTTTTCATTTAACTGCCATCCCACAGAACTGTGTGACTTATTTTTGACTCGCCCTCGTTACTTTTTCTACCCAGCTATGCACCGATTTACGGGAAATCGCTAGGGGCTAAGTCCCCTGAAAACCTACCCTAGCGGGAGACATTTCGCGAGTGCCTCCGAAGTTGCATGTGAAGTGAAAACGTGGTTTAGAAAACAGAGCACGCAGTTCTATGCGAGCCGGTTTGGGAGGGCTGATAAAACGATGCATCAATGTTGGTGGAAATTATGTTGAGAAATAAAGGGACAATGTATGTATAAAAATAAACTAGTTTCAAATTGTTATCATAGTTAATTATTTTTCTACAGCCATTTGTGACTTACTTATTAACTTACCCTCCTACATATGTGTTTATTCATGAACTGTCTTAGTGGCCTAAAAGGGTTCCCCTAATGAGATTTCTCCGTAATCAGATATGTTGATGAAGGTGATGTTGCTTTATTATTGTTTGTTGGCCAGGTTTTACAGCTATCCACATCTATCCATATCTATCATATCTATCCATCGCTCACTTTCTTTTGATAAGTGTTTTCTCCACCTAGACTAATTTCTCTTTTCCGCCTTTTCTGTAGAAATGCCTTAGAAATATCGTTTGTCTTTTTGCTATAGATTTGATGAGTGGTCATTTAACTCCTGTAGATCTCGATACAAGACTCAGACAAAGCATTAACAATTGGTGGTTTTTACATTAAAATGGCGGTGTTTTCAACTGTTTTATGACACAATTTCATCAACTACTATTTCACTTTATGTATGTGTTCACATGTAAGTAAACTTATTGAAAGTGAACTATCGAAGATTCATCACTGTACCAGTATTATCAGGTCTGCAAATTGCTGGACATGTGATGGAGACCTTACAATGTTTACAGCCATGGGTGCCATGTGATGGAGACCCTACAATGTTTACAGCCATGGGTGCCATGTGATGGAGACCCTACAATGTTTACAGCCATGGGTGCCATGTGATGGAGACCCTACAATGTTTACATCCGTGGGCGCCATGTGGTGGAGACCCTACAATGTTTACAGCCATGGGTGCCATGTGATGGAGACCCTACAATGTTTACAGCCATGGGGCCATGTGATGGAGACCCCACAATGTTTACAGCCATGGGGCCATTGTGATGGAGACCCTACAATGTTTACAGCCATGGGGCCATGTGATGGAGACCCACAATGTTTACAGCCATGGGGACATGTGATGGAGACCCTACAATGTTTACAGCCATGAGTGCCGACCCACAATGTTTACAGCCATGTGATGGAGACCCTGCAATGTTTACAGCCATGGGTGCCATGTGATGGAGACCCCACAATGTTTAAAGCCATGGGTGCCATCTGGTGGAGACCCACAATGTTTACATCCGTGGGCGCCATCTGGTCGAGACCCACAATGTTTACAGCCATGGGGCCATGTGATGGAGACCCACAATGTTTACAGCCGTGGGTGCCATGTGATGGAGACCCCACAATGTTTACAGCCATGGGTGCCATCTGGTGGAGACCCACAATGTTTACATTCGTGGGCGCCATCTGGTGGAGACCCTACAATGTTTACAGCCGTGGGTGCCACGCTAAGTCCATGCGGCACAGATTGTCACCACAAAGAGGCAGTCATCACCTTGTGGCCACATTATGAAAAGATAAACATATTGTGACAACTTGAAAGATTTGTGGAACGAGAGAGACAGAGAGAGAGATCTCAGAGACAATTCTTGACAGTCTTGTGTCATAGCACGGAATTGTATCAGCACACGAGCTGATACATGCCGTTTCGAGATCTCAAGTTGTGAAGAAGCCTGATCGCCTTCGCCAGTCGGCAGCGCAGTCGATGATGAGCTGTCAATACGTCAGTGTCTGTGTTCCTCTTTGTCCACGATATTTACAACATTCTTCTCAAAAACCAAATCTACACTGTCGCCAGTTTCTTCAACATGTCATCAATCATTGCCAAGCACACATGCATATAATGACTACATTAAAACAAGTGTTTTGTATTTTCTGGACGCCTTCTGTACCTAAGCAAACTTAATTGCACGCTCAATAGTTGCTCGGAATATCACAAACGACCCTCGCAGTCTCCGTGGCGAAGTTAATTCGCCGCCTTCTTCGCTCTCCGAAGGTTCCGGGTTCGATTCGGGTTGGACAGTAGGTTCACGAGTGCAATTTTCTCAGAGACTCCCGGGGGTCGTCGTTGGAGCTACAGAGTTCGTGCGACGCTTTCGGCATGTCTCCCTGCAGAAAGAGATCGAACCGTATGGGATAAAACCCGGTGCAATAAGGTCGTTTCTCTTGCCTTTTTAATCATACACGGCTCTTAAGGAAACTAAGTATTTTAGGCATGTCGGGTATATATGAATGAGATCAAAGATCTGGGTGGCTTGGCCACGTGACATAGTCGGGACATGAACACAACCTGATCTAAGGCTTTGGCGGTTGTGATAGATGGCCGGCCTCTTGTACCAGCATGGCACATGATGATGGTTTGTGTTTGAGGAGTGGCTGGTCGAGTGGCTAGAATGCCGTGTGCTCCTTTGGGAGACCCGCGTTCGAATACTCGGTAAGGTGTGGATTTTTTTTCCTGTCGGGGGCAAAAATAAAAGCCTAACCTGCACAGTTCTGTACTAGCCAGGCGGCCTTAATTCCTCAGGCTCAAGACCCCCCCCCCCCCCCCCCGCCCTTGCCCTACACTGCAAGGAGGTACTATAGGCAGTAGGTGACAGCTGACAGCTGACTCTCTTTGAACTCAAGCGTAGTCCAACATACACTACTACTTCTAGTGCACTGGTACTGATTTTGAGTATGGATGAGCTTTCTGTCACCCAACACCCTTGCATGCTTGCCATCATTGTTCTGAGGGTCCATGCCACACTGTTACAAGTGTTTCAGTGATGGCCAACTATAAAGACTTGTCTCTTTTCCTGCTGGACCTGACACTTGCTACTTAGGTTCCATGTTTGCCGGTATGTTAACGTGATTTTTGACGTAATCATAAGCTTGCTTTTTGAAGATTATTATGGCGGTTCGTGGCTCTCCACAGATCTCGGTCTTTGGTGTTCTGGATCAACTCCGCTGATGATATTCCTCCATGCCACCGTCTCAGTCCACCCAGCATCATTTCTCTTGGTCTGCCTCTGCCTCTCTCCCCCTCGATCTTCCCTCTTTCCCTCCCCTTCTCATAAAATGTCCACAAAATCTTGACTTCGTCCAGTGGCACAATCAGGTTCTAACTTTAGAGGGGAGCGAATTTATCACACGGCGCCCAGGATTACTGTTATCACGCAAGTGAACTAGACGACACGTGTAATAGCGCAAGGGGAGCAGTTGCTATCATGTACCCCTTAGCTACGCCATTGACTACTTCTAAGTTCTTTCATAACTTGATCTTTACATGTGTTTCTTGAAGAACTCACTCATTCTGTTCACCCACAATGGTGTTTGGTTTGCCCACAGGACCATCGTTTCCACTTCCATTAGATGTTTCTCATCTTGGTCTTTTCCCATCATGCTTGTCAGTTGTCGCTTTTTTCAAGTTTATTTCTGCTCATAGTGCGCCCTAAAACTCTTGACCACGTCCAGTGGCGTAAGCAGGTTTTCCAACACAATTTAACACACTATTTCTCACTGCATTCGACAACTTTTTATCGGTGAGTATGTTTACCATCTTGCACGAGGCGATTCTTGTTTTAATATCTAGAAGGTATGGAGATCAGCGTGGCGCGAATGGATAAGAGCGCTTTCTCTTACATGTCCGGTGTGCTGATGCCGAGGTAACAAGTTCAACCCCTACACCGGTCAGTTGGACTAAAATGCTGACTTCTCTTCCATGACTTGGGGACATAAGTTACAAGTATCTCAAAAGTGGAAGTTGGTTCGCTTGATGGCGAGGGACATTTGTAATGGGGAAAGCTAATCCACACGCAAAACTCAGTCCAGTGTACTAGTAGTAGTAGCACATATATGAATTAAGCGAGCGAACGCAAACACTTATAAATCAAACTATTGTTAACATATCAACACAGTAGTTTTTCCCGCACAATCCCCTTTAGTTTTATATGTAATACAACATGTCTGCTACCATATTAACAACTTTTAGGTCATAACCGTGACACACTCCTACTTCCCATTCTCCGCCATCTATTTTTGTTTGGTCGAAACCTACTTTCTGTTTGGTATTTAATCTGTTCATTGATTCAGTTCGAAACAAACAGAAAGTAGATTTAGACCAAACATGGTGCACAATCAAATGAACATGTATTTTAATGTAAATTTCTGTTTACTAAGCATTAAAATTGCAGTGGTTACCAAGACAAAAAACAAATAACATGGTGACCCTAGTATGGCTAGATATCGTCGTTTTGTCCAAATATGAGATCACATATGGCAATATATTATTCTTCAACATTGAATGAGTTAAATTCCCCGTGTGTTCACTATATAAAGGAAACATGGTCTGCGGACATTACACATCTCTGTCGCACACCTCTCTTGATTGGCTGGTATTGACCTAATTCTTTATAACTTGTCTTATGGCAGCTTGTTGTTTCCAATATATGTACACCTGGCATGAGCTTTTATTGATTGTTCAGTGCATAAGAACATAGTGGCTTGTTCAGTGTCTTTTTATATATCCGTAAAGGAGAATAGGACCTCAGCCATTGCTCGCTGCTCCCTTCTCTCCTTTGCTGTCTTGTAGTTCCTTCTTTCTTTTCGTTTTACCCGTTTTCCTGTTTTACCCAGATACCAGTTGTCTGAGTTGGTCATCCATACTCTTTCAGCTGCCTCCACATCCCGTTATTTTGCATTTGCAAGATGATCCGCCGCCTTCTATCCTGGCCAACTGAATGTTATTTCTTTCATTGTTATCGTTACTATTGAAGATTGGTTGGGGTTTGCAGTTAAGGATTTACTGAGACTGGGTAGCCAGTCCACAATCCGGCGTCTCTTACGATACACTTGGTGGGTGTTTTTTTTTTTTTTTAAATTGCATATCATTTGTAGGACATTGAGTTAAACTCATGTTGATTTTCTAGGTAATTTCACGGTCAATAGTTTGCCATTGCTCTGAACGAGAACTTAATACCGTTGTAGGGAATGAACGCCCTTCCTCGCCACCAGCGCAGTGGAAGTTTAAAAGTGAAAGCTCTTATCCTTTCAGCCACGTCGACTTCTTGTGGTAGGTTATGGTGTTACCCATTTTTTTACTTCCCCCGATAGGTCAAGATATCAGGCATGAGCTTTCATTCTTATCGTTATATTATCTCCATTTGATCCTGCACACACCTGCCAGTGTAATCGGACCCAGGAACAATGCATCTCTGGTGAACGGGTGTTGCTTTATGAACACCGGGGCAAACGGTGCAGTGGCAACAGACCCGCTGCTTTGTCACGTACTTGGTGCGAATCGTGCTGTTCGTCGTCACGTCATGATTGTAATGGTGTTCTAACTGCATGAGAAATAGATGCACGGGTGTTGATGGGCAGTCATAGAAGTAGAGGAAAGAAGGAATGGTCAGAGAGCAAGCTAGGCTATATGCACAATGAAAGCTAAAGCGACCACACTAAGAAAGGGAACCTGCGTCTCCAAATGGCATTAGCACCTCATTGAAGGAACGCATGCACTTCGAATAGGGTATCCTACTATTTGTTGACTTAGTTTAGCTTGGAGAGACGGATCACCTGAAGGTTATCCGCAGAACGGAGATGTTGTTTCTGTTCAGCAAGAAGTTGTTCACAGCTGTTAGACCAGAGAAGTTTATTTCCACGGTTCTACACAGCGCTCTTATAACATTCACAGGTGTGTGCGAGGATGTTGTAACATTCACATTCGTTGCATGAAGCAGTTGTAACATTCACATTGGTTGCATGAATCAGTTGTAATATTCAGATTAGTTGCATTATGCAGTTACTACATTCATATTGGTTACATGAAGCAGTTCTAATATTTATATTCGGTACATGAAGCAGTTGTAAAATTCAAGTTATTTACACAAAGCAGTTGTAATATATATATTGGTTACATCAAGCTGTTTTAATATTCATATTGGTTGCATGAAGCAGTTGTAATATTCATATTGGTTACATGAAGCAGTTGTAATATTCATATTGGTTGCATGAAGCAGTTGTAATATCCAGCGATTTTTGGTTACATGAAGCAGTTACAAAATTCACATTGGTTACTTGAAACAGTTGTAATATTCACATTGGTTGCATGAAGCAGTTGTAATATTCATATTGGTTACATGAAACAGTTGTAATTTTCACATTGGTTGCATGAAGCAGTTGTAATATTCATATTGGTTACATGAAGCAGTTACACAATTCACATTGGTTACTTGAAACAGTTGTAATATTCACATTGGTTGCATGAAGCAGTTGTAATATTCATATTCGTTACATGATGCCGTTTTAATATTTATATTGGTTGCATGAAGCAGTTGTAATATTAATATTGGTTACCTGAAGCAGGTGTAATATTCACATTGGTGGCATGAAGCAGTTGTAATATTCACATTGTTTGCATGAAGCAGTTGTAATATTCACATTGGTTACATGAAGCAGTTGTAATATTCAAATTGGTGGCATGAAGCAGTTGTAATATTCATATTGGTTACATGAAGCAGTTGTAATATTCACATTGGTGGCATGAAGCAGTTGTAATATTAATATTGGTTACATGAAGCAGTTGTAATATTAATATTGGTTACATGAAGCAGTTGTAATATTCATATTGGTTACATGAAGCAGTAGTAACATTCACATTAGTTGCATTATGCAGTTACTATATTCATATTGGTTGTATGTAATATTTATATTCGTTACATGAAGCAGTTGTAAAATTCAAATTATGTACACAAAGCAGTTGTAATATTCATATTGGTTGCTTGAAGCAGTTGCAATATTCATATTGGTTGCATGAAGCAGTTACAAAATTCACTTTGGTTACATGAAGCAGTTGTAACATTCAGATTGGTTACATGTTGCAGTTACAACATTCACATTGGTTATGAGTTATGAACTAAGACCCATACATCACTTCACTCAGGACATTCCCACACATGCTCTATTCCCTCCTTCAACGACCAGCGAAGAGTCATATTCCTATACTACTACAGTATTCTTTCCATCCACCATCTGATTGGAAGTTCTGCTGGTGTTCCCTGTCAGTTTTGAGATTTGTGCAGAACCCCTGCCGATCCCCCGCCATATCACCCTCTTCACATACGGGTTGTCAGTCTGTTCCACCTACTGTTTCCATCTAGTCCCACAGGCGCCCGACCACCTCTCCCGTGTTCATAGGTAATCTACCACCAAGAGGTGCATTCTCTGCCAGTCTATCAGCCTCTTCATCCCTCCCCCACCCCCGAACACCTGCATGACCAGGGAATACATTAGTTACATGAAGCATTGTAACATTCATATAGGTTACATGATGCAGTTGTAGCATTCATATTGGTTACACGAAGCAGTTGTAACATCCGCATTGATGACATGAATCCGCTGTAACACTCACACTTCTACAAGGGCTGTTGACTACAAGTTACAACTACAGCAGGAATATAAAGATTTAGTCTCTCCCTCTCTCTCCCTCTAGTCTTGTCCTTTCCCCTGTCCCCTTGTCTGTCTCTCACTGCTCTTTCTCCCCGTCCTTAAACTTACGGTGCGATGATGGCGGGGTAGACGGTTCAACCCCTACACCAGCGTTAAGTTAAGCTTCAACGTTGACATCTCCTTCAGGAAGCAATTGCAAACTACTCAACGTACGATTTTTTAGAAAATCAACGTGGGGTTGATTGCACGTCCTGCCGTGGCCATGCAACATTTAGTACAACAGTCACGCTGCTGTTGTAGCCTCGCTAGACAAACCACTGCTAGCATTTGATAGTACGTTGGTGACATAACATGTAGATCTGTACGAACGTCATTCTTGTACCGAGCGAGTTTTTGTGTGAAGTAATAGCGTAACAGTGAATTCTTCTTCTTCTTCTTCAGCATTCCGAGCCATTGAGGTTCTTTGCTGCAGATACCATTCGTCTCTCTGGTTGACCTTCTCTTGCCAGTCGCTGATTCCAAGTGCTTGTAGGTCTGTATGTATATTATCTCTCCACCGTCTTCTTGGTCTACCTCGGGTTCTACAGTCAGTTTATTTCTTGAGTGTAAGCGAGTTTTGTTTCCCCATTATCTTCCATTATTTCTATATGCCCCAGCCATTGCAGCCTATTAGCCTTCACGATACCAGTGATTAGCGGGGACTTAAACAGATCATAAATGTCTTTGTTACTTCTTCTTTTCCACTCTCCACTTTGTGTATCCCTAATGGGCCCAAAGATGCGTCTTAAGACTTTGTTCTCAAAGGTTTGTAACAAGGCTTCGTCTCCTTTAGTCGTACTCCAGGTTTCAGAGCCATACAGCACAACTGGTCTGATCAGTATTTTGTGTAACAGTGGATGTTTTTGTGAAATAACGTAACTGACTGGATGTTTTTATGAAATAATACTTTAAGAGAGTGAATGATTTTGTGAGATAATACAGTAACCGAGTGGATGTTTTTTTTTTAATGAAATAATATAACAGAGTGGGTATTTTTGTGAATTAATACCGTAACAGAGTGGATGTCTGTGTGAAATATTACCGTAAGTGAATAGTTTTTGTGTGTGAATAATACCCCAATAGAGTGAATGTTTTGGTGAAATAATACAGTAACCGAGTGAATGTTTTTGTGAGATAATACTGTAATAGAGTGGATGTTTTTGTGAGATAATACAATAACCGAGTGAATGTTTTTGTGAGATAATACAGTTACAGTGAATGTTTTTGTGAATGTTTTGTGAGATAATACTGTAACAGAGTGGGTGTGTTTGTAAGATAATACAGTAACAGTGAATGTTTTTGTGAAAAAATACTGTAACAGAGTGGATCTTTTTGTGAGATAATACTGTAACAGAGTGGATGTGTTTGTGAGATAATACTTTTAATAGAGTTGACGTTTCTGTGAAATAATACAGCAACATAGTGGATGTTTTTGGCTTCTGATGCGGGGTACCTAACTTCATCATTATAATACATGTGTAATATCGCAGTTGTACATTTGTAGATACGTATCTGTTTTATTTGTTTGTGTTAGCCACTGAGTGAAATAAACAGTTTGTCAAATACCGAAAGTGTTTGTGTTTGCTGTAGATAATGTCGCAATATCATCATAGAGGTGTACTGACAGGCTGTTTGTGTGTGTGTGTTTGTGAAAGAAAGAACGAGGCAGTTAGAGACGAGAGAGAGAGAGAGAGAGAGAGAGAGAGAGAGAGAGAGAGAGAGAGAGAGAGAGAGAGAGAGAGAGAGAGAGAGAGACTGTTTCAGAACATAAGGATTGTTTGAGACAGGGGAGAGGCAGGCAACATGGTGGGGGGGGGGGGATATATGGAGATGGGGAAAGAGAGACAGAGTTAGATGGAGGTAGAGAAAACCGCTGGGGAGGAAATTGAGGAAGGGGAAAGAGAGAAAAACGATGAGAGACATGTGGGAGGGAGTGATGACACGACAGAGGGAGAGAGAGAGAGAGAGATTAAAATGCACTCCCCTTGTTGTCGTCTTACTGTCTAGGTGACTGGTTGGGTTCACACAGGTATTAATAACACAAGCAATCAAACTACTTTGCTGTAATATAGCCTATTTATTGTGGCTATACAGTTAACATCATATCACATTGTTCATTGACATTAAACCATTATACATTTATAATCATGTCACATCCTAGCACACTATCTAGTCTATAATATGAAGATCTACAGAGTCCCTCTCAGGCAGACCCTTGTTGCCTGTCGCGAGTCCAATCGCCCTCTGTTGGTCTACCGCGTGTCGCTATTCGACGGGCGGTAACTCTGCCCGAGTTCCTCGTGGACCCCGCTTTAGGCGGGTCATCTCAATGTCCACGGAACCCTGGACTCGGTGACTCTTGTTCTAGAAAGCTCTGGACGTTTCTTGTCCAGAGCGACTCAATTATCTTTCTTGGGCTGGAGTTGCAGCCCTCTAATTATTTCTGGTGATTAGCTTTAGGTGAGAAGTTGACAGGATTCCCTCCCCCCTTCCTGAAATGGTTTGTTATAGGGTAATTAGATTTGTTCTAATTCTGTCATCGACTCACCTAAAGTTGGGGTTTATAGTTTGGTGGACAGTAACCTGGTAACCCACATATGGCATTATCAACTCATGTATTCTTCGATACACCACTTCTCTGATTTGCTAAGAGAGATCACCCTGTCTCCCGTGTATCTAACCATGCTTATCAGACCGAAGTTACGTGGCATTTTAATAGTTGCATTAGCAACTTGCCCTTCTCACGCACCCTATTGGTGCCCAGACAATTAATCTCTGGTTACAGAGAGTTAACAGGACCGAAGTCCTGGCTAGTTAAGTACACCTTCAAATCTTGATTCGTGTGTGTATTTCAATACACTTTTACTCTCGTATGTCATCTAATGCTAAATGTGTAGTTACGATGTTCTTTTATCTCCCTCAAACTACATGTGTCCCTGTTGGCTTGTTAGTGTGTCTGAATAATCAGTTGATACTCCTAATAAAGTGATTGTATTTTAAATTGAAAGTGTTGAGTTATGAGGTGTGTGTGTGCTAAATGGGTGGTGTATTTCCAAGCGTCACGAGTTGGGATAACCTCAATCATGAGTTCTGCACTACATGATCGGCCATTCCAAGTAGTGGTGCTTAGATTATTTCCTAATGCTAACCTAAGTATATTAAATAATTCCTACGCTAAGCTGACTCCTAAACTAAGTTCTATACATGCACTCTCAAATTAGACAAGTCACATAGTTTTACATCAAAGACGCAGACAAATTAAAATAATACGTGTTGCGTACAATTTGTCCGCCAAGTGTATCGTTCTCTTATTTAATACTTTCCATACACTGATTCATTCGTCTTTCATACACAATAGTATTTTGTAAAAATATATTTCTTTTAAGTTAAGGTAATTATTATTGCCCTTGGAAAAAGTGGGCTAGGCGATATTTGCCCTTTAAGAAAATACGTACTTTTGTGCGATGAACGAAACTTAGGTTACAATTTAACTAGAGACAATTGTATAGGACGGGTTTTCTTGGCCTATGAATGGCCCCGCCTGTATTATTAAAGTAGACTATGTACAAGTTACAGGTTAACATTATATATATACATAAGAAATGGAAATATAATACATATTAAACTAATTAACTAATTAAATTAACTCCAACGATGATGTTTGCGTTGCCGTCCCGTTGTTCCTGTGTTTTGCCATAAATGTTAAAGTTCGTATGGCTGTCTCTTACGTGTTGTCGTTCTATAGTGATGTTGTCGTATTTCGGATGTTTGGAATGTTTTGCAGTAACAGCAAGTATGAGTTCATTTCCGTGTCTTGTATGAAATCTTACAGTGTTTATCGTTCGTTCACTGGTTGATCTTATTGGTTGAAATCAACAATTACTGTTTCTAGCTGGTATGGTACTAGAGCTTAGGCTACTTGGTGGTGTAGTGATTAAAGTACCGTGGTTAAATAGGTGTAGTAATTAACTAAGCACAAAGTACTTTAGCAGGTGTAGATGTACACATATGAAACGGTGTAAAACTTGTCACAGGCTTATCACAGTATATAACATGGCTACTGTCGAATGATAAGAGTCATTCTGCTGGCGCATGTGCCTGCCGTGATAAAATGTCAGCCATCGTATTGTCGGTGCCTTTGATGTGGCGTATTTCGAAATCGAAGTCCTGCAGAAGGAGCCGCCATCTTTGCAACCGGTGGTTCTTGGGCGATCCTTGGTTTAGGACTAACAATGGTGAACTGTCGCTCAGGACCACAAAGTGCCTGCCCAAGAGGTACTTGGACAGTTTCAAAATGCAGAATAACAGACTCAAACACTCCCGTTCCACTGTGGCATAGCGTATCTCAGCTTTCTTCAGTTTCCTACTCACGTAGAGGATAGGGTGTCTGACCCATCGAATTCCTGCATCAAGCACCCTCCTATAGCGACGCCGCTAGCATCTGTTGTTAAAATAAATGGTAATGTTATGTCGGGTAATCGTAAGACTGGAGGATTTGCAAAAATATGTTTCAATTTACTCATTGCGTCATCCTAAGCTGTTACTTTTACAAATTTTCGATGGATGATCTTTTGTTAACATGTCGGAAAAAACTGTGGTGAGTTTCTGCCCAATGTGGGATAAATTTGGCATAATAATTAATAAGGCCTAATAAACTCCTAATCTGCTTCTTTGTGGTAGGTACTTCTAGATTAAGAATTTTGGAGACTATTTTCTCATCAGTGAGTAATTTACCGTGAGAAATTTTATGACAAGAAAGTCTATTTCTGTATAACCTATTTCAACCTTGGAAGGTTTGATAGTAAGTCCAAAGAGAGATATTTGGTTGAAGACTTGTTTCAGGGTAAGTAGATGAGAGGTCATGTCAGATGAATGGATGCATATGTCATCTATATAAGGAAACTACATTTTCAATTCCATGTAGCAATAATCTTGTAAGTCTTACGAAGGTGGCTGGTGCGTTCTAAGGCCGAAAGGAAGGTATAGCCACTAGTATAAGCCAAGAGGTGTGGCGAAAGCTGTTATGTGCCTACAAGAAGGGTGTAGTGGATCTGCAATATCCTTTCGCTAAATCTGTCTTCGAAAATAAGGATGATTGGGACATGTTTAAGATAAGATCTTCACAGCTGTTCATAGTTCAGCGTCAGTTGTTGTTCTAGTGTTTAGCACTCTATAGTCAATGCACAAACGAATGGTCTGGTCTTTCTTTTTCACCAGAACGATCGGTGGACGAGTATTGAGAGACTGATTTCTGAATAATACCATTCCTCTCTAATTCTAAAATTTCTTTATCTAAATTAGCTCTGTAATGGAGAGGAATAGAGTATGGTCTACATTTGACTGGTCTTAGGTCTGTCAGCACAATTGAATGGATTATTCTATCGGTGCGTCCAGGTTTGTTAGAAAAAATATGTTTGTAGTCGTTCAGGATAGTCCAAATGTCTTGTCGTTGTAGCTGTGTTAACGTGTCAGAGATATGGATGTCATGGATGCTCCCGTCGTTAGTCATGATTGGTAAAGGGATTTCTGTATTGTCTATGTCTGTCTGATTTATCACCGATGCTACTGTTTGTAAATTGTCTTCAATGTCATTGTCGTCGTCGTCGAGGTCAACAGTCGATATGTCGTCAGTTTTGTCGTCGTTGTCGATCTCACAGAACGTCGGTAATGTCCATATGTCTTCGCTGTTTGTCTCGTCGTAAGAGTGCGTCGTTAATGGATGCTTCATTTGTCGAGGTGTCATTCTGTCGGGTCATTGTCATTTCGTCTCTGTCATCCGGTTGCGTTGGTTCGTTTGTCTCATTGTCCTGTCTTAGAAAATATGGTTTTTAACATATTTATATGGAATATTTTAAGTTTTCCATTTATTGAGATTTCGTAGTCTACTTCTGAAATCCTTCTAATGACCTTTAAAAGGTCCCTGCCATGACGTTGACAGTAGATCTCTTTTGTCAGGTAAGAGTAGCAAAAATGTCTTGACCTGGATATAGCACAACAGTCTTTGCACCTTTATTGGCGTATTGCCTGTATTTAAAACCTTTCTCCTGTAGTGATGTTCTGGCCATTATACAGGAAACGTATGATTTTTGTCCTCTGGTGTCAGTGACCAAATCATATGTAGAAATGGGAAGGTGGATATCTACAGGTTGTGATATTATGTCTTTATAGATGGTGAGAGGTCCTCTTGGGTTCGCTCCATACATCAATTCGAAGGGAGAGAACCCTGTACTTGACTGTGGGACTTCTCTATAAGCGAACAGCACCGTTGGGAGAAGTATGTCCCAATCGGCTGGATTTTCAGCTGTCACTTTGGCCAGCATGTGCTTCAAGTCTCCATTTAATTTTTCGCAGATGCCATTTGCGGCTGGTCTGTATGGACTTGTGAAGCACTGCTTGATGCCCAGTAACTTTGTTACTGATTGGGTGGCATTTGAGATGAACTGGGTTCCTCTATCAGAAATTAGTTTCTCCGGAAAGCCAAAACGGGAGAAAATATTCAGTAATATGTCCGTTACATCCTTAGAGGAGATAGATCTTAGTGGTAACATTTCGGGCCATCTTGTACATAAATCAACAAGAGTAAAAATATATCTGTTGCCCTTGTTCGAAATGTGATTTAAAGGACCCACAAGATCGACTGCCACGATTTGAAAAGGCCTCGAGGCAGTTGTCGTTGATTGCACTTCTGCTGTAGGGTTCTTTCCCTTTTTACCCAGTTTTTGACATACTTCACAAGATTTACAGAAAGTCTTTATATCATGGCAAAACTTCGGCCAATAAAATTGTGTCAGTACTCTGGCTCTGGTCTTTTCCATAACCCATATGACCTCCAAAAGGTGAGTCATGGGCTAATTTTAGAACGTTGTTTCGATGTGCTAATGGTAACACTATTTGTTGTGTCGTGGTTTGTTTTGTAGTGTAATATCTAGTAAGGATGTTATTTTGTAGCCTAAATACCCACGATGCGTTTTTCGTTACCTTAGGTTTTATTCCTACTAATCTAAAATATGGTGTCAATGTAGGATCATTTTTCTGTTCGTTTCCGAAATTGATGTTAGTGGTGTTCGGCGCTGCTATTTCCAGTGATTCTTGTAGTTGGTTAGTGTTGGTTTTCTGAGTTGTCTGTCGTGTAATGGCGTTTGTGTTTGTGTGTTTTTGCAGCACATTGTCAGGTTTGGTACTTTGTAGCATGGGAGTGACCTCAATTCGAGGGTTTAATTCGGTCGTTTCGTTAAAAGATTCGACCGCCCCTGCGTTGTACACCTCGGTGGAATTCTTTTTGAATAACCTCAGTGTTTGTCTCCCTTGGTATTTTGGCAGTTTGAGGACAAATTAACATGGTGTTTCTCTCTAGTATCGGTATTTCTGTGGTAAATACCGTGTTTTCGTTCCCAGTTCTTGATTTCCTTGTCCGAACATGGGTGGATGTTGGGTAAATTCCCAAGTATGATATCTGCGATTGGGTCTTCAAGGACAGCGCACAAAGTTGTCCTGATATAATATGGTGTTTGAATTTCGACCATCGCAAGGGGATATCTTTCTATTGTACCTGAAAATGTGCGACAGTTAACGTGTTTGTCTGTGTAGTCTGTGGTGTTGACTAATGTTTTCTTTACCCCACACAGAGTTGCTCCGGAGTCGCGAATTAACGAGCACTTTTTCTTGTTTATGAAACCTGTCAAAAATGTTAACTTCCCTGTGGCTGACAACGCAGCGTTGGCTGTCTCATTTGCAATTGGTATACTGTGGCCGCATGGTAATGATGGATCTAATTGAAACTTTGTACAAGCATTGCATGTCTCATCTACAATGGTGTTAATTATATTCACCGCATTTCCAAGCTCACTTTCACTGTCCTGCTGATTATTATATTCAATCAGTGATTCAGTCTCATCATCAGAAGACGTTGCTACTAATGCGCATTAGCTTGCTTCAGTAACTTACGACCTTCACAGTATCGTGAATAATGTCCCCAGCTTCTGCAAAAGTAACATTTTACAGCTTTTTGGTAAGCGTTACGTTTTGCTTTCTGTTTATCCACCATCATTTTTAGGTGGTGGGGATAGTTCGGAGACTTGTCGCACATCTCGTAAATGTCGTGCGTCAGACTGCAATACTTGCATTTTGCTACTTTCCCACTGTTGGAGCGCGGTTTAAATTTGCCTTGTGTTTGTTTGGAGTACTTAGTATTTTATTACTGCAGCTGCTGTGTCATTGTTGGTAATGTTGAGTTGAAATATATCCCTGTTTGCTGTGTAGAATGCATTGCCTTTGGATTCAATTTCTTGGATGGTTTTGCAATCCATCTGTTTTAAAAATTTTGCGAAAGGTGTGGGGATGGTGCTCACTATTTTATCTATGATGATTAGTTCTTTGAGTTTATCGTGGCTATTGTTGGTTTTCGCTGAATTTATCCACTTAGTGCATATATCTTGTACTGAACTAACGTAGTCTATGAATGTTTGGTTAGGTTTGGGTGCTAATTTTGCAAACTGTTGTTGGTACCCTGCTGTTGTCTAAAGCGAAATGTTGGAGTATGCGTTGTTTAAGATAATCGTAGTCCTTGCGCATCTCCTGTGGTACTGTTTCTATTACTTTCAGTGGCTCTAGAGCCAGATTTCTCATGAGAATATATGCCCAGTCTGTCTTACTAATTTTGTGGTAGGCCATGAGACATTCGAAATTTCTAAATAGGCGGAGATGGAGTCACCTGAACAGAAAGCTTTTATGAGGCCTTTATATTTACTATATTTCTGTTCCTCTTCTTTATTTCTTAATTTGTTTATTGATATCTCTGTGTTGGACTCTATTTCCATCTGTTTCAATTTCAACTGTGTATCAGCGTTTAACTGGGCTAGCTTGGCTGCTGCGTCGACCTCCATTTGCAATTTCTTCTCCGCTGCTTCTCTTTCTTCTCGTACTTTTCTTTCTTCAGCTTCTCTTTGCAATTTCCTTTCCTCTGCATCTTGTTGCAACTTTCTTTCTTCGGTCTCTCTTTGCAATTTTCTTTCCTCTGCATCTTGTTGCAACTTTCTTTCTTCGGTCTCTCTTTGCAATTTTCTTTCCTCTGCATCTTGTTGCAATTTTCTTTCTTCTCTTTCTATTGCTCTTTCTTCACGGGCAATATTTTCTGCGTGTGTTTTCTGTGCCCATTCTGATAGTTTGTCTTCTTTATAGCCTAATTTTATTCCCTGCTCAATGCATTGATCTAAGGTTGACATTTTGGATTTTATTTATTTATGATGTTTGTAAAGTTAAATCCCTTAGATAAATTTGGTATGGGCTCCAAAAAAAAAAATGGTTAATTCCCTTGAATATTAATGTGTTACGCACAATGTAGGTTTATATTGGTGGCATAATTATGAATATACACATCAATCAATATTCAACAAAATGATACATGATGGAAGATGGTAAGTAATAGCTTAGATCTGCAATGAATATGAAACGAAACTTAGCTCTGATCCTTCGGAATGATGTTGCTCTGCACTTTCGTTACTGCTGGAACCGTTACAATGCGTAGTATGCGGTCTTCTCTATCATACACTTTTGGATGGAACACTCACACGGGTTTCTGCACTCACCCGGTACGCTCTGCGGCACAATCTGCTCGTAGAGTACGAAACATTAGTCACGGTCAAAAAAAAAAAACAAAACAAAAATGTTATAGTTATATCAAACAGTAAATATTGGATACCAAAAAGCGGTATACTGTGGTCTGGACTCTGCTTTTGGCTGCTGAGGGACTCTGCCTATTTTGATAATATTACTTTAATTACTAGATAGCTACTAAATATGTTGAACTTTTTAAGGTTAACAAATTTACCTGACCTTTTCAAGAAAAAATCAATATGATATGACTAAATGATTTTACATGGCATTTTCCCGTTGTTTAATAACCATATAATGCTCAAAACCGGTACTAGCCCCCAAAAATACCTGTTGTCGTCTTACTGTCTAGGTGACTGGTTGGGTTCACACAGGTATTAATAACACAAGCAATCAAACTACTTTGCTGTAATATAGCCTATTTATTGTGGCTATACAGTTAACATCATATCACATTGTTCATTGACATTAAACCATTATACATTTATAATCATGTCACATCCTAGCACACTATCTAGTCTATAATATGAAGATCTACAGAGTCCCTCTCAGGCAGACCCTTGTTGCCTGTCGCGAGTCCAATCGCCCTCTGTTGGTCTACCGCGTGTCGCTATTCGACGGGCGGTAACTCTGCCCGAGTTCCTCGTGGACCCCGCTTTAGGCGGGTCATCTCAATGTCCACGGAACCCTGGACTCGGTGACTCTTGTTCTAGAAAGCTCTGGACGTTTCTTGTCCAGAGCGACTCAATTATCTTTCTTGGGCTGGAGTTGCAGCCCTCTAATTATTTCTGGTGATTAGCTTTAGGTGAGAAGTTGACACCCCTACGATAGCATCTTCCATTGGCTTGCTTTGGTGTTGTTGCTGATTCTAGGTGGCATAAAAACAGATTACGAGAAGGGGAGTGAGAGTTCTAGGGGGAGGGACAAAAATAAAGAGAATGAGAAAAAGGAGGGCGCGGAGCACAGGGAGGACGTGAAGATAAGACAGTGAGAGACCGACAAGGGGGAGAGACCGGAAAATAGGGAGGGATGAAAAGAGAGACTAAAACTTCACATCCTGTCTGCAGTAGCTTCCATTGTACTACTTCTTTTGTCATTGCTTATGCTAGGTCGCAGAATAGACAAGCATAATAACAATAAGAGAAAGACGGAGGGGTGGAGACAGGAAGGGAGAGAGAAAGGCAGCGAGAAACAAAAGGGAGAGAGACAGGAACGGACCGAAGGAGGAAAAGACAGAGGGAAGGAGAAATAGACTAAAAATACCAGGATCATTACATTTTTTGTTACCCGAGAGCACGAGAAATTGGCGGCTAATATTTCCTTCGCATAGCAAACACCAAATCCAGGCGTTCCATCGCGCTCAGGCCCTTGCCAGCGTAACGTCGTAACCATTACACTAACGCGCCCGCTAAACAAACACATTACAGATAATGTTGTGTATCTACAGACACTTGATAATAATAAATAGATCGGCGGATGGACGAGTGGGTGAGTGGGTTGGATAAATGTGTGGGTGGGTGGGAGGTAGAGAAGAGAAAAAGATAGATTGATAGATAGTTATAGGCAAGTGGAGAGAACACATATGTACTTGCAGCGCGTGTTAGATTAAAATAACACAAAAACAAGCAGATATTTATACAATATGCCCTTTGCAGGATAAAAAAGTCGCTTAAAATCGACAGGGTCGACTTCATTGCATCGGGTTTTATCCCACATGGCACAGTCTCTTTCCGCAGCGCGGAAAGCGTCGCACAAAGCACGAACTCCGTAGCTCCAGCGATGACCCCTAGGAGTCTCCGAAAAAATGCACCCGTGAACTGAAGGACGCGGCCCGGAATCGAACCCACAACCTTCGGAGCTCGAGTCAAATGGCTTGATCTTTGCAGGATGTTGCAATCAACCCTAGTTGGATTTTCTAGACAAATTTACGTTCAGTAGTTTGCCATTCCGTAGTAGCCGTAATAGCCGTGCAGGATGTTGCAATCAACCCTAGTTGGATTTTCTAGACAAATTTACGTTCAGTAGTTTGCCATTCCGTAGTAGCCGTCTCTGTGGCGAAGGAGTTTCGGACGCGCTTCGTGATCCCGCACACCTGCGTTCGAAACACAGCTGCGCGCTATTTGGCAGCAGACCGCGTTGCGCTGATTTTTCACGAAATGATATGGGTGCCAGTCGTTCAGAAAGTAATGGCAAACTACCGAAAGTAAACGTGCCAAGACATCAACCACAGCAAAAAATGCTGGTGTTGACTGTAAAGGGTATGCAACTAATCTTTGTTTAGTTTGCCATTGCTTTCTGAACAAGAAGTCAAAATTTGAGTCAAGCTGATCAATGTCGGGAATAAACCATTTCCCCGGCCGTCAGCGCACGGAAAGTTTAAACACCGGCGCGGTAAACCTCTCTGCCATGCTGACCCACATACTTTTTGAAAACAAACGAATGGACACGGACTTGAATAAATACTAAAATGTAGAGAGTTCCACTTAGATGAAGCGGCAACAGCAGAACGCAATAGCTTGTGTCTTTAAGGGAGTTAACGGCAGACACAACAGGCGAAGAAACGTGCTCGTGTGTGTAGAATGCAGTAGACTGGCGACGGCAGACAACGCGCAGACGTGTCATGCCGCCATTATGAATGCCCGCTGTTCCCGGTGCACATTTCAGGAAAATGGCGCCGTTTAGTCACCCGTGTCCATCCGCTTAAAAGCAGGGGTTCCCAAATTGGGGGGAGGGGGCACTAGAGGTGGCGGGTTTGTTCCTAAAGCAGTAGTCGCTGTGTTCCAAATTAGGAATGAAAATAGCCAGAAATTGCTGAGTTTTAAAAAAAAAAACCACACACACACACACACACACACACACACACACAAATCAGTAATGCTTGGTTATCAACACAGAGGTCTGGGCTCAGTGCTCACCTGTGACACAAGTTTTGTCGGCAAGTAGGACTTTGTGGTGGAGTCGTGAGCCAGCCTCATAAAATTGACACCGGAAAATTTCTGGAAATTTCCCCCTTAAGGAAAGGCGGTTAGAAAAAGGACTAATAACCTCACCGCAGTATTGGTTTTATATGCGAATACCTGCGTGAAATGAAACGGATTTGAGCGGTGTATAGCTGTACAATTACAATGAGTGAATTAACAATAAGCCGACCTCCCTGGCCTAGGTGTTAAAATCTTTCTCCGTAATCCCGTATATTCTCGTGGGGAACGTAACCTGCGCTCGTAATCCCGCAAACCGCGTTCGAAACACAGCGGCCAGAGATTTGGAGGCAGGACTGCCTTGCGCTCTGATTTTCATACAATGGTTTAAGTGCCAGTCGTTCAGAAAGCAATGGCGAACTACTGAAATCACAAACAGCCAAAATTGCTGGGGTTGGCTGTAACATCCTGTAAAGAATATGCAATTAACTATTTAAAAAAAAAAAAAAATCAACAAGGGCCAAACACGAACATAGTCTTGAATTCACTGCTGTGCTTTACTTGAGTATTATGCGTAATGTGGCTATCTGGTCACTCGAATATTATGTGTTATGTGACTATCTGGTCACTCGAATATTATGTGTTATGTGACTATCTGGTCACTCGAATATTATGTGTTATGTGACTATCTGGTCACTCAAGTATTATGTGTAATGTGGCTATCTGGTCACTAGAGTATTATGTGTAATGTGGCTATCTGGTCACTTCAGTATTATGTGTAATGTGGCTATCTGGTCACTCGAATATTATGTGTAATGTGGCTATCTGGTCACTCGAATATTATGTGTTATGTGACTATCTGGTCACTCGAATATTATGTGTTATGTGACTATCTGGTCACTCAAGTATTATGTGTAATGTGGCTATCTGGTCACTAGAGTATTATGTGTAATGTGGCTATCTGGTCACTAGAGTATTATGTGTAATGTGGCTATCTGGTCACTTCAGTATTATGCGTAATGTGACTATCTGGTCACTCCAGTATTATTGATTGATTGATTGATTGATTTCTTCTTCTTCTGCTGCGTTCATCCGGATTTTTTTTTTTCGGATGTGACTGCGTTGTGCCTGTTTACAGCAGAGCTGCGTTCTTGCGCCGTTAGGCCGACACATCCGACTTCTGAGGGATAGATTGATTGATTTAGGAATCGACATCACAGCATTCGGGGCATTCCCATAAGTGCCCCGTCCCCATCCTCAGTAGCCAGCGAAGAGTCCCAACACCAATAGTACCAGTAGCAATCTGATTATATGTCCGTCTCACCTTTCCTCTGAGCGTCGAGCATCGGCCAGATCCCCTCGTCACTCCTCGCTGTCTCATTCTTGCCAGACCATCTATTATGCGTAATGTGGCTATCTGGTCACTCTAGTATTATACTTAATGTGGCTATCTGGTCACTCAAGTATTATGTGTAATGTAGCTATCTTGTCACTCGAGTAGTATGCGTATTGTGGCTATCTGGTCACTCTAGTATTATACTTAATGTATTTATCTGGTCACTCAAGTATTATGCTTAATGTGGCTATCTGGTCACTCTAGTATTATGCGTAATATGACTATCTGGTCACTATAGTTTTGTGCTTAATGTGACTATCTGGTCAGTGTAGGATCTGTATGGTTGGAAGCCTGCTTGTCCATCCCGTAGTTGTTTATAGTTTGTCCGTGACATATCTTAACCTCTTCAGAATGATTCTGCTCAACATGTTCCCATGAAATGACAGTAACATTATTACTTTATAATTTTCACACTCCCGCGGGTCTTCTTTCTTTGGCCGCTTCGCCCGATATCCTTCTCTCCAGTCTGGTGCTATTTCTTCGGTCTCCCAGACTGTAAAATAATTAGCATTTTTTGGTGGTGTGGGGCATTTTCGTCTTATTTTTATAAAAACAATAGGGGGCTGAGTGGTCTCGAGGTATGGTGTCCGCCTTTGGTCGCTTCGCCAGATATCCTTCTCTCCAGTCTGGTGCTATTTCTTCGGTCTCTCAGACTGTAAAATAATTAGCTTTTTTTTTGTGGTGTGGGGCATTGTCGTCTTATTTTTATAAAAACAATAGGGGGTTGAGTGGTCTCGAGGTATGGTGTCCGCCTCGAGTGCTGGAAGTCCCGGGTTCAAGTCCCGGTGAGGGCCGGAATATTTTCACGTTGACTTCTAGTAAGAAAATTGCCCCTGGTCTCTGGGTAGTGAGATCGAACGCCCGTGTGTATTGTTGCGCACGTAAAAAAAAATCACTTGGCAATTGGAAATCGAAAAAGAGTAGCCCGGGCAAACTTTTGTGTTAAATATCTACCCAAAGTATTTTAGGATCTTCCCAGCTAAGTGCTGCGGAGTTCATGCACTGGGCTGTGAAACTCCGGACTCAGGCTTGAGTTAGGAGGAGAACGGAGCACTTATGGGTCACACCCGTGTGCCGTGATGTTGATTCGTCGACTAAATTAAACCAATATTTCTAGAAGCTCTTGTTTTGTCAAACACTCATCCAACATGTGTGGAGTCAGTCGAGTGATTTGTCTAGACTAAACTATAAAACCAATACCGTCCTCACCATGACTCGGGGTAGATCTGTTCGAATTAGACGCGGACGTAGTACCTCTAAGCCAATACAGTCCCTGATCAATGAAAAAGCTCGCTGTTTGACCCGCAAATAGATACACCAAAAGTGTGACCTAGTAGAAGACATACTTGAGAACCATTGATATTAACGGCTCGGCGTTTGAGGAAAAGAGTGGTGGTGGGGTAGGAAGTAAAGTTTTTGTCACGTGTGTGTGTTTTGCCGCGTTTTTCTAAACAAAAATAATAGATCTAGTCTGGATATCTTTCTTTCTTTCTTTCTTTCTTTCTTTCTTTCGTTCGTTCGTTCGTTCGTTCGTTCTTTCTTTCTTTCTTTCTTTTGATTGTTCCTTCTCGCCACAATGGAGTCTTTTCTTTGTCACTCATATCGCCGTCTGGTGTCGTCTAGTGTGGTCATTCACCTGAAGCACGTATGAATTTGCCCTGTGTACTCACTCACCGCCGGTCTCTCTGGCCGAGGGGTTACAACACTTTCTCCGTAATCCCGTTTATCACGCAGAGTCTCGTAGCGGGGCGAGAGCTGGGAGCGGTTCGACCGATATAACCCCTTTGCGATCACTCACCCTACACACCGTGAGATATAACCCCGTGTGATCACTCACCCTACACACCGTGTGATATAACCCCGTGTGATCACTCACCCGACACACACCATCCGTGCCTATCCTTTGTGACAGTCCACCCTAACTAACAGTTAGCTTCTAGAAACACTGACAGTGGTACACTTCACTTAGGAAGTTCAGGGATTAAACTTCACTTGTACAGATAACATGACATTCTGGACACATATGTTAGATAAATATAAATAAGATAAAAGATAAGTTAAATAAGAAATAACATATGTTAGGTGTTGACATAAGCCTGGGTCACTGACATTGAGGTGAGTGACCGGGCATGAGGAAGAATGGAGATGAGAGTGGGAGACAGTAAGGTGAGGGACCTGGCTACGAGGAAAACAGCCAGTACTGAGAAATAATGGGAAGGGTGAGTGTGGCCCCAGGGGGGATGGGTCGAAAGAGAGTGGTGTGTTGTGTGAAGTCAAGAGACTGGAAAGTCAGTGAGAGAAGAGACCGACTGCGGGTCGGGTCGTTTAAGAGAGAGCTCCGTGTTGTGTTGGTTTTCTAGTTGTGAAGACAGGCCTGAACCCAGAGTGGGTTCTGTATTGAGTGTGGGCCTAAACCCAGAGTGGGTTCTATAGTTTGAGCAGTGGCTCCAACCCAATGGGTGGGTTGTATTGTGGGAGATCCCGCCGTGGATTGTAGCTGGATTACCTGTCTTGTGGATTGAGATTAGAGGCAGGCCGTGAGAGGGCATTGATGTGTGCTGGTTAAATTGTGAGGAGGATATTTATATTCTATGGATTACATTGTGTTTTCTGGATGTATAAACATGTTCCGTTTGTCCGTCTTATTTCTGTAATAAAGGATTATGTGCGCCAACGGAATCTTGTTTAATGCCTGGTGAATATGCACTGCGGGGGTGAGTTACATTGCAAGACAGATATCTCCATTGACACACCATGAGTATCGTTACCTAGACAACGACCATCACACAATAATATCATGAGCATATCATCGTAAGAACTTCATGATATTATCATCAAGAAGACGTGTGACATCTGGGCGCTCGTCACTTAGTAAGGAGTATCTGAGGGCTACGTCCGATTAAGAACATTATAGACAGTGTTGTCATTCTGAGATGTTTGTGGGCTCTTCGCGGAGAGAGGGTGGACAGCGGAGTGTGTCCACCGTATAAACACTGAGTTTGTCTCCGTGCGGGAACTGGCTACGGCAGTTCACGTCAAGCCCACTACAGGTGAATTGGAACCAACCATATCGCTAAAGCGAGTGGGGGTGTCAAAAAACAGCGGCAGCACAAAAGTCGGTGATAAAGACACGCTATACAGACTAACCGGGAGAGTCCATTACGGTGACAGGTAAATTTGGTACCAGGCAGGAGGACTGAAACCAGCAGACGCGGCGATGAAAGACCAGTGTTGAATCCAGAGTGGCGAGGAAAGCGTGTGTGTGTGTAGAACATCCGCTGTCGGTGATAATGACAGGATTGGGAACCAAAGATAATTGACAGGGGTGTGTGTGCTGGAGGCAAGCGCACTGTGTTGTTGCAAGTTGACTGGTCAAGATTTTTCGACGCAGTGAATAGGACGGGTGGGTACACCAGCGTCCAGGTACTGACTGGAGGTGTCCGGCAAGGTCAAGGCCGTGAACAGTGGAAAGTTACTGAGATGTTCCATAGTGGAACTGGATAAACAAGCTGTTTTTGTGTGAAACAAGACTTTATGTTCGGCTTTGTTAAAAGCCCTTTGTGTTCATTACCTTATAATCAGCAAACATTTTGTCAACGATTGATGACGTGGCATCTCCGCGAACATAGTTGCATACAGTTGCCAAAAAGAACTGACTGTACAGAGTGAAAGCGTTGAACATTTATTGCCATTATTTTGGTCTTTTCTTTTGGTGAATCTATAACATATATGATACAGCAAAGCGCCATCTCCGTAACGAGAGTAACAACATATCGAAAGAACACTTTGGATAATTATTATTACCGTCAACGTTTCCGACAGTTGGAACTTTTGATCACCACGTGAATTCAGGAACCACTCAACAAAACAACAAGTCGCTTTGAAATCCAGCGTCGTAGACATTTCCAGCCGAGGGCGAATAACTATTAAAACGAACAAAAACTTTGGTGACTGAATAAAAAGAACTTTTGGCGACGGATTAATAGGCCCATATTTGTCGGCCAACCAGTTACACATTATTATTTTTTATTGTTTTGCTCCCATCGTCATATTTATTGTTGTCGGGTGTTACGCAATTATTTGTATGTGGTCCAGTGTTTGTCAAGAGTAGGGGATTTTTGTGTTGTTTCTCGAAGGCCGGGAGACAGGGCGAAATGTTACTTTCTGAGGTGCACCATATATAATGTCTGGGAAGAAAATCGAAAGGTCGGTTTATTTGGTTCTGCAGGGACGGTCCTGAATTATATAACATGCCAGTTTGTGTTTGACTGTCAGATTTCTGTATAATTTTATGCTATAATTTTTTTTTTCTTCTCTTTCTTCTTTTCGTTATATTTACATATGATATTTGCTGTGTTCGGATAGATGTTATTATCGTGCACTTTTGTCGTGTCTACTATCTAGTGGTATCTGAGTCAGTTTATATTTTACGCGCACTGTGGATGTCCCTACACAAGCTTGTATTTGTTACTGTGGTTTATTTCTGTGTCATCATCGTCTCCGTGTACTCAGCTTGTGAAGTCTAGCGTTGGATAGTCATCACTTAGTGTTATCATCCATTTGTTTCTATATGTATTTATATGTATGTTTAACAATATTTCCAGGGACTTTATGAACTTTTGGTCATAGATATATAGATATAAGGGAGTATAGGTGATACTTCCCCCTCACTACCTAGTACTTATAGAGTGACTGGGTGAGTACAGAGTGATATTGTAGCACTACGGATTTACGTACACAGGGAGTGCGGGTGTACTTAGGGAAGTGACACAAAGACTAACAACAGAGTCTGTACATTTATAGTTGGCTGATTCACAGCAACGTGTCCACAAGTACAAGATGCCTACTTTAATGGATTATATTGAAGCAGGTGAAAGAATAGGCCTGAAAGGTAAAGAGTTACAAGAGTATGCCGAAGCAAAAGAACAACAACAGATTGAAAGAGACCAGAGACAAGCCGAAAGAGAACAGAGACAGGCAGAACTCGAGGCCAACCGCCTACAGGAAGTAAAGTTAGCTGAAATGGAAGCCAAGCGTCTACAGGAAGAGAGAGAGACACAAATGAAAATGGAAATTGAGAAAGAGAAGATCAAGTGTCAGATGCAAACTGAAATCGAGTTAAGAAAACTAGAACTATCTTCGAAGGGTCAAAGTGAGGAAAGCAGAAGACCTTCGCAGTCGTCACAGAGATTAAAACTGCCATACTTTACGGACCGAGACAACCTTGAAGCTTATCTTGACAGATATCAGGCATCAGCGAAAGTGTTAGGCATCCCCGAAGAACAGTATGCTATTAGACTAGGGGAGCTTCTTACGGGCAAGGCACTAGACACCATGTTCAATTTACCTGTAGAAGAAAGGAACAACTACACTATCTTACGTCAACGTTTGCTGACAAAGTTCCAACTAACTGAACATGGATATAGAACAAAGTTTAGACAGTTAGGGCCAGAGACAAATCAAGATTTCACAGACTTTGTTAACACAGTAAAGAACACATTTAACAAATGGATGGAGCTTGCAGAGGTAGGGAAAGATTTTAATAAACTAGTAGATTTAATGTTAAGAGACAAGGTGGTATCTGCATGCAATTCTAACTTAGTAGCTTTCTTTGAGGAGCGGAAGCCAAAGGACATAGACACAATGTCTCAGTTAGGGCAAAACTACATGACTGCACATCCTAACGTATCTATTGGGAAACTAATGAGTGAGGAAATAGTCTGTGCAGCGTACATTAAACAGGACCAGAATCCAGTCATTAGACCAAGGGCGAAAAGTGTGGATTCAGCACAGAAAGGTGAGCAACAAGAACTTCAAGATAATGGTTTCCGAGGAAACAATGTTGGTAGAGTAGGACGGTACCCATATAGAAGAGGGAACTTCCAGAGACGTCCAAATTATGCCGGATGTTGGAATTGTGGGAGCTGGAGACACAAGGCAGCAGAGTGTGATGCACAACCATCAGATGGACCAATGAACAACAGTAAAAGGGAGATCACTTGTTTCAAATGTGGAAGGAACGGGCATGTCAGTCATCAATGTAGGATGAGAGAAACAGAGCACTCAAATGCAGCACAAGTAATTGAGACGCTGAATAATGAAGATTGTAGTGGGTGCAAACCTCTTTTTGAAAAAGACAGTCAGCCAGTCCTAATATGTGGTCATACAGTAAAAGCAGGATCAGCAGTGCATGAAGGAGGAAGTCTGAAGCTGCATCAGGGATTTGTCAATGATAGACCAGCGTTAACAATTAGGGATTCCGGATGTACGTCTATCGGAGTGAGGAGAAGTTTAATAGATCCCTCGGATTATACAGGGAAAAAGATTAGATGCATAACATTCAACGGCACAGTAGAGTTCTACCAGTAGCCATAATAACAGTAAAAACACCATATATCACTGGAAGAGTGACAGCGTGTGTTTTGGACTCACCAGTGGCTGATTTGATCATAGGAAATGTTATAGGAGTTAAAGATTGTACAGAAGAGGAAATAGTTTATTGGGACCAAAAATATAGGGTAAGCAGTAACGAGGTAGTTACCACAAGAGAACCTAAATTAGAGAGTATAGCTGAGGTAGGAGAGGCACTTGAAGTAGACACAGGAACTCAGGACAAGGATAGTACAGCGGAGCAGATGAGAATGGATCCCATATATAGTGCTAGTGAATCCCAGAGACAAGATACTACTCTGAACAAATGTTCCCAAGGGTGTAGGAGAGTAGAACATAGGCAGTCAAAGAAAGTTAGATGGTGCTTCGAGAGGAAGAACAATGTTCTCACTCGCAGGTTTTCAGATAGCAAAACTGCACGTGGGCAAGGAGCAGTACCTTTAGCACATAGAGACCGATATACTAGAACAGCTCAGGATAGTGCATGTGCAGGGCACATAGGCATAAGGCGTATGCAGCAGAAAGCAAGGTGCCAGAGATATGGGCCAAGATGGAATAAAGAGTTCAGACTAAACAGAGACTCAAGTGTAACGGTGCAATATGCAGATAGGAAAGTTGAGTCAGGTCAAAAGAGTTTTCGCGACATTACTGACCCAGGGCTAGGGATAGCAAACAGATGTTGTAATTGTAGAGGTACCATGAGTCATGGGTACATGAAAGATAGACACAGCATCGACAGGAATCAGAGGTGGGTTGATGCAAGAACAGAACCTCCTGATATAGGGTCGGTACACAAATAGTATTGTGGGGTTGTGAAGTAGTAAGAGACCTATGGGTACATAAGTATAATGCTTTTCTATGATGTATTATTAGTATTATGTGATGTATTAGTTCATGCATTGGTACACAAGATAGAAAGTTGTTTGTATTTATGTGTGGGGAATATGGGAATGTACTATAAGCATTTAATGTATTATTTAGGGTGGTAGCTGAAGTGAGGTGGAGCCATACTTAGGGCTACCCAGGCTATATGTCTGGGGCACATGTTTAGTAAGTTTTAGTCTCCCAATATTTGAAAACGAAGTTTTCTTTTAAGAGGGGGGTGATGACATAAGCCTGGGTCACTGACATTGAGGTGAGTGACCGGGCATGAGGAAGAATGGAGATGAGAGTGGGAGACAGTAAGGTGAGGGACCTGGCTACGAGGAAAACAGCCAGTACTGAGAAATAATGGGAAGGGTGAGTGTGGCCCCAGGGGGGATGGGTCGAAAGAGAGTGGTGTGTTGTGTGAAGTCAAGAGACTGGAAAGTCAGTGAGAGAAGAGACCGACTGCGGGTCGGGTCGTTTAAGAGAGAGCTCCGTGTTGTGTTGGTTTTCTAGTTGTGAAGACAGGCCTGAACCCAGAGTGGGTTCTGTATTGAGTGTGGGCCTAAACCCAGAGTGGGTTCTATAGTTTGAGCAGTGGCTCCAACCCAATGGGTGGGTTGTATTGTGGGAGATCCCGCCGTGGATTGTAGCTGGATTACCTGTCTTGTGGATTGAGATTAGAGGCAGGCCGTGAGAGGGCATTGATGTGTGCTGGTTAAATTGTGAGGAGGATATTTATATTCTATGGATTACATTGTGTTTTCTGGATGTATAAACATGTTCCGTTTGTCCGTCTTATTTCTGTAATAAAGGATTATGTGCGCCAACGGAATCTTGTTTAATGCCTGGTGAATATGCACTGCGGGGGTGAGTTACATTGCAAGACAGATATCTCCATTGACACACCATGAGTATCGTTACCTAGACAACGACCATCACACAATAATATCATGAGCATATCATCGTAAGAACTTCATGATATTATCATCAAGAAGACGTGTGACAGGTGTGTCAGATTGGAAAAACAATTCCGGAAAGGGGGTGGGGTATGACCCCATTTAAAAGTTAGCTGTTTATCCTTTATAGGGCGTCGCATTCATCCCCAGTATTGTTTTGGCTGTTTATGATTTCTTGACAAGTTTACTTTAAGTAGTTTGCCGTTGCTTTCTAAACGATCGGCACTCATTTCATTGGATGAAAATTGGATGCTACCATATTTTCCGCGGCTGTGTTTCAAATGCGGTATGCGGGATTACGAATCGCTTGCGAAACTACTTCGCCACAGAACGGGCTCCACATGTACTGATAACATGATATTCAAGACATATCTATAATATGTTAGTCGCCACATATTTCAAGTGGGGGAGGGTGGGTGTGATGACTTCAGTTGTACTGATAACATGACATTCAAGATATATCATATGTTATTTGTGTCAGATAGGGGAGGCGTGGCTGAGACCATTGTTTTATAATAATATCAGAGTCTCTCACATCTCTTATGTTTTATAATAATATCAGAGTCTCTCACATCTCTTATGTTTTATAATAATATCTAAGTCTCTCACTTCTCTAATGCTTATAACAATATCAAAGTGTCTCACATCTCTGATGTTTAATAACAATGTCTCTCACATCTCTTGTGTTTTTTTAAATAATATCAGAGTCTCTCACATTTCTTATGTTTTATAATAATATCAGAGTCTCTCACATCTCTTATGTTTTATAACAATATCAGAATCTCACACATCTTTAGGGTGGTGAGATTTCATATATATATAGCCTTTTCGGATAGGGAAGAAAATCAAGAGATCGTTGTGCTCTCTAGAAACCTCACCAGTCATATAGAAGTGGCAAAGGGTAGGCTGCAAAGTCGCTGCATTGGCAAAATTGTGTTAGGAAAGAAAACCTGCCCCCTGTTGGATGGAGCTGCCATAACCTCACCTTGGATGACTTCTGTCTATAAAGTGTAAACCGTACGCAATTGCATGATGCAATTGGACACTGACCGCTAGGTGCAGAACTAGAACTGATACGCCACGTTAAGAGGTGTTTTTTGTTTGTTCGCATATCCTTTACAGCATCTTTCAGCTGATTGTTGATTTCTTGGCAAGATTACGCTCAGTAGTTTGCTTTTGCTTTCTGAGCGACCGGCTCACATACCCCGTAAGTTACCGACGGGGAGAGAACCGCTACCGACTCTCGGGCACTCCACGTTACTCAGAGAGTATACGGGATTAAGGAGAAAGTCATGTAAACCCCCTCGACCAGGGAGACGGAATATTATGGGGTACACAAGCCAAAACGCATATTAGATGAGTCGGGGCCACTATAATATATCATAAATCACAGTGCCATAGTGGTTAGTGCTCTTGCCTGCCAGGACAGTAATTCGGGTTCAATTCCTAGCAGAGACCGGATAAATGTTGCCCACCAGCACGGCTCTGGTCACTAGACATTTGTCTGGGAAAGAACGACGGGGTAGAGGAACTAGCTCCCATCTCATATATTCCGCTGACTGCAGGATAAACAGCACACGCTTGTCGTAATTGGCCTAAGGTTTAAGGTATTTCTCCATAATCCCGTATATTCTCGTGAGTACCTTAACGTAACCTGCGCGAGAATCGGTTGCGGTTCTCGCCACGTTGGTAACTTACGTGTATTAAATTACCCTCGTAATATACTCATAATGTATGATGAGAAAGGTGAAGATAGGCATGCTTCGGTCATAGAGGCAGGCTTCAATTCAACAGTCTGGGGGAGTTTGGGAATCTCCGTGGCGAAGTGATCAAGCCGTCTGACTCGGGCTCTGAAGGTTGTGAGTTCGATTCCGGGCCGTGTCCTTCGGTTCACTAGTGCATCTATTCAGATACTACTGAGGGTCGTCGCTGGAGCTACGGAGTTCGTGCTTTGTGCGACGCTTTCCGCGCTGTGGAAAGAGACTGAGCCATATGGGATAAACCCCCGGTGCGACTTTTAAGCGACCTTGTTTTTTTTTTTTTTCAATTCAGCAATCAAAAATTGAAAGCAAGTGTTGGATGTTTTCCCCAGGACACGCTGGTGTGGTGGGAATCGATAGATTGGTTTTGTCTGCACAGCTATGTGGTGTATAGTACATGATAAGGCAGACGTGGTCGGCGCCTTTTTTGGGATCGTGTACACTGCGGAAGAACAACCGACGACCAATCATTTCTCTTCTTTAAAATATTTGTTAACATACTGGGCACAGCATTTACGGTCCGATGTGTTTGTGTTTTTGTTATTTTACCTATGCTGGTTTAATGTAAATTATGAGACTTATGGTGCTATCTCAATGGTTTGATAGGAAGTCTGTCCGTATTCCGTAGATGTAGGTTCGTGTGTATGATAGACATGACTTTTCTTTGGAGTGTCTAGTTGGTCATGCGTCGAAGTACACTTGCTCCTGCGGCGAGGTGCTGTCGCCATTTGGAGGTGACAGGTTCGAATCCCGGTCGGTAACTACAGCTTTCAAATTTTATGTTGTCTAGTGCGTCCTCTAGTCTCTACTTCTTTCTTCTCCTTCTGTGAGCGCCAAACAATACTAGGTGTGCTTATTTATGTAACTGTTTCAGTGGCCTCAGCTGGTTCCCAAATTGATTTCCTGCGGAAGAACAGATAGATCATCACGGCTTGGAGAGAATGGTGCTGCAGGGAGTGACCAGAGGATCTGACCGACACTCATTACTTCGAGGAAAGGCCAGACGGACACATAATCAGACTGCTACTGGTACCATTAGTATTGGTACACTTCTCTGGCTGTTGAATATTAGGACTGGTCACGTATGGCAATGTCCCGAGAGTTGTGGTATCGGTTCTTGAATTAACTGAATCCCAACGGCGGTAGCTGTTGTAGGGCAACATTTATCTAACTATTACTTGATGCAACACCTGTTGAGGGAATGGGGCGAATAGTAACTGTGTGAAACAGCCACGCAGGTAGAAGACGATCTGGGGGTGTGAACCAGGGGAAAGCCATTATCAAATAAAACTGGAGATGGAAGGAAAGTTGCACTATGTCAGCAATTTACCCGAGTCCTGTGAATTGACGTGGTCACCTGCAAGTGTTGATAAGATTAGCAGCTTTCATGTGATTCTTATTTTATAGCATTGGAGAATTCATATGACGGCTTGTGCTATTAATGCATTATTCGACTCAACCTGTGTGCTTTTATCTTTTGCCTCCTCCCTGTATATATATATATATATATATATATATATATATATATATATATATATATATATATATATATATATATATATATATATATATATATATATATATATATATATATACATACACACACGCACGCACGCACGTACGTACGTGTTCGTGTGAAGTCCATAACAAGGAAACAGCTGATTAACTTTGATACGTATAATTTCGTGTAGAGTCTTTCATTACTAGGAAGAGAGAAAATCTGTAATTCAGAAACATAGTATAGAAATATACAATTTCGTCTTCAAACTGTCCAGATGTTTTATTGATTTTGGTGACAAGAGATTACACGTTTTCAATACCGTTTCATCATCATGTGCCATTACGATACGCGTGGGCGGTCATGTTTCGCCACCACACACAATCACCATAATCGTGGATCGTCTCCGTTTTCTTGTCTCGTTCATGCCACGTGCCAAGCCATTCAGACATTTACTTCTCTGTCTTCCCCGCGTTCTTTCCTCCTCAATCTTGCCAGTTGTCACCAAATTCTCTAGGTTATTTCTTCTTATAACGTGCCCACAAAATCTGGACTGTCTGCGCCTAATTTCTCTAACCAGCTTACAGTTTTCATTTATTTCTTGTAAGACTGGTCATTGGTGTTTCTGTCTGTCCATGATATTCTTTGCAATTTCCTCAGAAACCGCATCTCCACTGACATTAGATGTTTTCCCTTTACCAATATCAATATACGGACGTTACCTCCTCAGGCTATTTTTTTTTTCATATCCTTTACATGACATCGCTGTCAACACCAGCATCTTTCAGCTGTATATTGATTTCTTAGCAAGATTACACTCAGTAGTTTGCCATTGCTTTCTGAGCGGCCGGCTCACATACCCCGTTAAGTTACCGATGCGATTCGAACCACTCCTGTGACTATTAAACCCATTCAAATTAATATCCGAATTGTGAATAATTCAGTCATGGGATTATTAATATGATGCTGGGATGGGCCTAATTATAACTTACCTTGTGAGTTGAACGGTAATGGAAACAACAGATATACCAATAATGCCCGAAAGGAGCAAACAAAGACCAAGTGGGTTCAAATTTAAACGGCGAAGTTGAAGAGTGGATGAAGCTGCCTAAACAACAGTCAGTAAGAGAACTACAACTGCTTTCACTTTTAAGCAAATGGGTATATACACCCACACAAAGCTGCCCGAACGTTCAGGTTAAGAGTCCTCATCAGAAAACAAAAACTATATTATGATGTACGTTAGGACGTTACTAAGGACGTTAGTTAGAGTGAGTTAAGGATGGTAGTTTAGAGAATGTACTCTAAGGACGTTAGTTTAGAGAGTGTGCTAAGTATGGTATTTTAGAGAATGTACTCTAAGGGCGCTAGTTTACAGAGTGAGCTAAGGGTGGTAGTTTAGAGAATGTACTCTAAGAACATCTTCAGCCCATCGAGTCACTAAGGATCAGTTTTTCATAAGGCTGGGGGGGGGGGGGGGGGGGGGTGCTGAATGTTTGTTTGTTTGTTTGTTTGTTTGTTTATATGTAAAGAGGTGGGTAGTGAATTTATTTTTTATTCTGCAAGTTGCGTGCAGTAAACCTCAACCAGACGAGAAAGTTCAGATGACAAATATGCAGCCATAGCCCGTCCATCATTGCACTTTGACGAGAAGGCGCCGGGCAGCACGCACGTATAAATATCTAAATTGATATTTAATAACTGGAGCAAATGTACAGCTTGCATCCATTTGTTGGGAGTCTAGATCCTTCGATCGGGTATCTGAGCTAAGTTCACTTAAGAACCGACATCACATCACTCAGAACATTCCGATGCTCGCTCCGTCCTCGTCTTCAGCGAAGAGTTCAAATACGGCTGGTATTGTTGCAGTCAGATTGTGTGTCCGGCTGGCCTTTACTCCGAGTGTCCTCGGAGTCCTGAGTGTCGGCCAGATGTTCTTCTCCTCGGCGTACTGAATGTCGGCCAGATGTTCCTGTCCTCTGCCGGGTATCCGTTCACAGTTTAATGAACTGTATTTCATTGGAAATCCTTCCACAGTGCTCTGTACTCTGCCTATTACATGAGGTATCCTTCAAGAGTTCACCGAAACATGTATTTCATCGGCTATATTGCTTGGAGGTGTCAACGTGGTCGAACAGATACCAGCGCTCGCTCTTAAACCTCCGTTGCGCTGATGGCGACTTACGTGGTTCAACCCCTACGCCGGCTTGGACTTAAACGTTGACTTCTCATTCAGAAAGCAATGGCAAACTGCTTAACGTATAATTACCTTCGAAATTCGGGGCGGATTTTAAACATGGACCTATGCTCCCTAGTGGACCCAGCCTGAACTGGGTTCCATGAAGTTTGTTAGAAAGTCAAGGCGGCCGGCGGGATACTGACCACATGACCTGCCGAGTGCCGATTGATCTATTAGAGTATGGGTCTGGTAGGTTTGAGGCGTGTCAGATAGACCTTCACTTCCTTTTACTTACTGAAGTCGTTAGTTTAGAAAGCGAACTAAGGCTACTGTAGTTTAGAGAACAAATTAAGGCTACTGTGGTTTAGAGAGTGAACTAAGGAGGGTAGTTTAGAGAGTGAACCAAGGACGATAGTTTAGAAAGTGAACCAAGGACGATAGTTTAGAAAGTGAACCAAGGACGGTAGTTTAGAAAGTGAACCAAGGACGGCAGTTTAGAAAGTGAACCAAGGACGGTAGTTTAGAAAGTGAACCAAGGACGGTAGTTTAGAAAGTGAACCAAGGACGGTAGTTTAGAAAGTGAACCAAGGACGGTAGTTTAGAAAGTGAACCAAGGACGGTAGTTTAGAGAGTGAACTAAGGATACTATTGTTTAGAGAGGGAGCTAAGGACGGTAGTTTAGAGAGTGAACTTAGCACGGTAGTTTAGAGAGTGAACTAAGGCTACTGTAGTTTAGAGAACGAACTAAGGCTGCTGTAGTTTAGAGAGTGAACTAAGGACGGTAGTTTAGAAAGTGAACCAAGGACGGTAGTTTAGAGAGTGAACTAAGGTAATTTAGAGAACAAACTAAGGCTACTGTAGTTTATAGAACAAACTAAGGCTACTGTAGTTTAGAGAACAAACTAAGCCTACTGTAGTTTATAGAACAAACTAATAATCCCCGGGACGGTTAACCCGGTCAACAAATGCCCGCAGAAGTCGGATGTGTCGGCCTAACGGCGCAAGAACGCAGCTCTGCTGTAAACAGGCACAACTTAATCACGTCCGAAAATAAAAATCCGGATGAACGCAGAAGAAGAAGAAGAAGAAGAAGAAGAAGAAGAAGAAGAAGAAGAAGAAGAAGAAGAAGAAGAAGAAGAAGAAACTAATGAATCTCCCCCGATGTGTCTCCACCTTGCCGTGGTGGGGGAGCTTGCGTGTCCCATCGACCCCATGTGCTTGCCGATGGGTGAAAAACTACATATCGGACAGCATATGGGATAGGGACCAGACTAAGAGAGACACAACCTGCTGCTCTGCAGGTGAGACTGAGGATAGCAGTCCAAAATTTATATCAGGCGCACAAAGGCAGAATTCTTGGTCCGGACAAAACACTAAAGGCCCCCTGTCGAGGGCTGTGGCTGAACGCCTCTAAGCCACAAACCCTCGAACCTGAGAGCCGGGCCGATAGCCACCTCTTGAAAAATAAAGGCGTGATACTGAGCAAGCTACATGCTCAGGTCGGATAGAAGTTCTAAGGCTCTCAGCTGGGGGATATGAGAGATTCCCGGATGAGAGGCCAGGCCGTTTCTCGTTCACCGCTGCAAGAAAGGTAAGATGCTGATCCGGCAGCACAAGTAGCCTACCTCGTGAGCGAGTACAAAAAGTCAAAGTGCCCCAGTCGAAGAAAGTGGCTGCGAAAACTGTATCAAACTCATAGAGAGTGTAGACAAAAGTGGAAGAAGGTCTCAATGCCGCAAAATGGAACGCACGGCGAGCGAACCTATTGCGTGGTCCGAAGTCAAAAGCGTGGGTGTCGCTAGCAGTCTGACCATCCCTGGTGTGTGCCTGAGCGATCAGTGGCAAACGAGTTGCCCAACACATGGAAGTGAGGAACTAAAGCAGCGATGAGCAGGACGTGGCACCTCCTCGGGTGAGCCCAGTCACAGAGCAATATGTGCCGGCTCTGCAATTATGGAAGCCCCCTTGGATAGCGAGGGAATGCTCATGGTCTGCCCCTGCCTTCCCTTGAGGGCCGACCACGATGTCGTTCATCGTTCTATCTTGACCAGCTGAGATGTTAGCGACATCTTAACAGTCCAACGTGCCTCGAAACCAGAGGATGGTTAACCTCATTAAAAAAATGCCCGCTGGAAGTCGGAAGTGTCGTCCTACGGGTGGCAAACTAAAAATTGACACTACGCATTTACGTCCGAGTGAAATGTCTCGTCCGAATGTCTCTCGTGCTAGGAACAGCTCTGACTACCTAGTTTCCGAATGCCGCTCTTGTTCGGAACAGCTCTGACTAGGTAGTTTCCGAATGTCCGACGTGTCTGGAACAGCTCTGACGGACACAACGACAAGCACATGTCCGAAAAACTCGCTTAGTGGATACTGACTGCAGACCAGCTTGGTTTGTGCGGGAAAGGCTCGGGGTGAACGAAATGCCCAATATATTGAAGTGAGGATTTAAAGCAGCCATGAGCAGGACGTGACGATTCCCTCTGTGTGCCCAGTACCAGGGCGCTATGTGCCGGCCCTGCAATTATGGAAGCCACCCAGGATGGCGGAAAATGCTATGGACTGTCTCTGCCTTCATTTGAGGGATGACCGTGCAGTCTCCGACTCTTCCAACTTTACCAGCTGGGAGGTGAACAGTACCACAAAAGTGAGAGTCTCCCAGGAATGCTAACCTGGTCAAAAATGCACGCTAAAAGCCGGATGTGTTGGCCTAAGGGTTTCGATCCAAGGGTGCCTAACTAGACACACCGCAATCACATCTGAAAAAACACTCCGGATGAACGCAAAGAAGAAGAAACTAATGAATTACCAAAATACGATAAGTAGATTGTGAGCTTTACTAGAACACGATTACAAGAAACAAAATGGACGTTGCGGCCAAAGCCTTCGTCAGCACAGAACAAAACAACACAGACACCAAACTAATAAAATAATCACTACATAGAAAATACACAGACTACTCAGCTGAATCCTGTCTTGGTTGAATGTGTCTAAAGCGCTAGCCGTTTGATGAGTGTGGAGACGGCCGGGTGTGTTATCAACCATAGAACAAATTAAGGCTGCTATAGTTTAGAGAACAAACTAAGGCTACTGTAGTTTAGAGAACAAACTATGGCTGCTGTAGTTTAGAGAACAAACTAAGGCTGCTGTAGTTTAGAGAACAAACTAAGACTACTGTAGTTTAGAGAGTGAACTAAGGACGATAGTTTAGAGAGTGAACTTAGGCTACTGTAGTTTAGAGAGTGAACTAAGGACGATAGTTTAGAGAACAAACTAAGGCTGCTGTAGTTTCGAGAACAAACTAAGGCTACTGTAGTTTAGAGAGTGAACTAAGGACGATAGTTTAGAGAACAAACTAAGGCTGCTGTAGTTTAGAGAACAAACTAAGGCTACTGTAGTTTAGAGAGTGAACTAAGGACGATAGTTTAGAGAACAAACTAAGGCTACTGTATTTTAGAGAACAAACTAAGGCTGTTGTAGTTTAGAGAACAAACTAAGGCTGCTGTAGTTTAGAGAACAAACTAAGACTACTGTAGTTTAGAGAGTGAACTAAGGACGATAGTTTAGAGAGTGAACTAAGGCTACTGTAGTTTAGAGAGTGAACTAAGGACGATAGTTTAGAGAACAAACTAAGGCTGCTGTAGTTTAGAGAACAAACTAAGGCTACTGTAGTTTAGAGAGTGAACTAAGGACGATAGTTTAGAGAACAAACTAAGGCTGCTGTAGTTTAGAGAACAAACTAAGGCTACTGTAGTTTAGAAAGTGAACTAAGGCTACTGTAGCTTAGAGAACGAACTTAGGCTCCTGTAGTTTATAGAACGAACTAAGGATACTGTAGTTTAGAGAGAGCTAAGGGCGGTAGTTTAGAGAGTGAACTTAGCACGGTAGTTTACAGAGTGAACTAAGGCTACTGTAGTTTAGAGAAGGAACTAAGGCTGCTGTAATTTAGAGAGGGAACTAAGGACGGTAGTTTAAAGACTGAACTTAGCACGGTAGATTAGAGAACGAACTAAGGACGATAGTTTAGAAAGTGAACTAAGGACGATAGTTTAGAGAGTGAACTAAGGACTTTAGTTTACAGAGCTAATTAAAGACATTTAGGTAACATGCTAATTAAGGTAGTTTATTTTACGAACTGAGGGCGGTAATTTAGAGAGCAAACTAAGGTCGTTTAAAAAAGCGAACTAAGGACGTTTAGAGAGCGAACAAAACACTTTAGAGAGCAAAGTAAGGACATTTAGAAAGTGTCCCAAGGATGGTTAGATAGCAAACTAAAGACGTTTAGATAGCGAGGACAAAATGTTTAGAGAGCGAACTAAGGACGCTAGTTTAACGAGTTAACTTAGAATTTTAGAGAGTGGGCTGATAACATTAGTTATAAGACGAAACGAAGGACGTTAATTTGTGATTACAAGCTTTGTATACTACTGTGAAGAGAGCTTACTAAGGCAAGTTCGAATGAAGTAATCTGGCGTTTTTTCAGCCAGAAGATTTCCTGGCACTTGTCGATTCTGATGTCTGTTTGTATGTGGGTACTGTCGTCTGCTCTGTCTGGCTACACCCAGGGTAGACAAGGTGCTAGCTGGGCGAGGGCATGAAGGCACATACTTCAAAGGAACGGTAAAGAAATCAGTTACGCCCACTTGAGTGAAAGAGAACGGAACCAGAAACGCCCATAGTGTGTATGTGTGCGTGTGTGTCTCAGAGAGAGAGAGAGAGAGAGAGGAGAGAGAGAGAGAGGGGGGGGGGGATTTCATGAGTCACGCCCGCTTGGAGGAAGGGTAAGCTATCAGATACACTCAGCATGGGGGTGGGGTTGGAAGTGTATGGGGGGGGGGGGGGGGGGAATAAATGACACTCGCTTGAAGAATGGAGGTGGTGATTGTAGTTTAAACAATTAATTGCTTATCCTTTACCGTGGCAACGACAACTTGATTTTGAATAACGAAGACACAAACAATACATTGTACGATTTAATGCCTGGCATATTTCGCTGCATCTCGTCAGATACATACTGCAGATTTCACGCAACATAAAGTAACTATGTGCATCCTTCAAGCTGAAATATACACATGTTCGCACAGCAATTTCATTTATCTAACGGGGCAATTTCAAACTTATGTACGAGGGTGAGTCAATAAGTATGTCACAAAGTTCTGTGGGATGGCAGGTAAATGTAGTTGGTGTTTTCTACAGGTGTCATTAGGTGACAGCAACACCGAATTTTATATTCCCGTTCGTCAGGTGGCGCTAGATGTCACATGCGCAGCGCATAAACAAAATGGCTACTGTACTTACGGAGCGTACAACCAAAGAGCAACGTGCTGTTGTGCGTTTTTTTTTATGGGCAAAAGGACTTCCTATAATGGACATTCATAAGGAAATACTTCCTGTTTATGCTGACAAATTTTTGTCCTGTAAAGCGGTGCATATCTGGGTAGAAATATTTTCCCAAGGACGCTCTAAAATTGTTGATGAAATCTGATCTGGTAGTCCCGTTGAGATTGCAACAGAAGCATCCGTGCAGCGGGTGGAGAAGATGATTAGAGGTGACAGACGAGTAACGATAAACTCTGTAGCAACTGCAATGGGGTGCTCACATGGTTCAGCATACAGCATAATGCATGATCGATTGAAATTTAAGAAAGTGTGCTCAAGGTGGGTACCTAGACAATTGAAGGAGGAACACAAATGAACCGATTTGGTCTGTCCTTGCATCATCTCTGTCGATACGAAGATGAAGGAGAAGACATGCTGAACAGGATTGTTACTGGGGACGAATCACGGGAGCATCACTACTAGTCCGAATCAAAGCGTGCTTCGATATAATGGAAACACTCTTCTTCGCCTTATGTCCAAAAATTCAAGATTACGCCATCAGCAGCGAAGTTTACGCTGACAGTGTTCTGGGATTGTCAAGGAGTGCTTTTAACCAATTTCAAGAAGAAATGCGACAATGTGAATTCTGAATCGTACTATCAATGCGTGACGTTCTGTCAATGCTTCATGGTGCAATTCGAAGAAAATGTCCAGGATTGCTGACTAGAGGAGTGTTGCTTCTTCATGACAATGACAGACCACATACGGCTCGATTAACTCAAGAGAAAATTAACCAACTGAGGTGGGAAGTTCTGGAACATCCACCTTACAGCCTCGACTTAGCCCCTAGCGATTTCCACCTTTTGATCCACTGAAAACTCAACCTTGCGGGAGACATTTCGCGAATGACGCCAAAATTGAATGTGAAGTGAAAACTTGGTTTAGAAAACAGAACACTGCAGTTCTATGCAGCCGGTTTGGTGAGACTAATAAAACGATGGGATAAGTGCATCAATGTTGGTGGAAATTATGTTGAGAAATAAAGAGACAATGTATGTATACAAATAAACTGGTTTCAAGTTGTTATCATATTTAGTTATTTTTCTACAGCCATTTGTGACTTACTTATTGACTTCCCCTCGTAGTTCTGTTTGTACAAAACTGGCCTGTGACGATTAGTCATGATGGCTTCTGCGAACTTTAACAGGCGACTATTTTGTGTGTTAAACAACACACGAAATTGGGCAGGCAGACCCGTCTAACATTCTGCCCTTCTTATCTATCTGCTCTCTTACGTCATTATATTCATACCCCATTGTTTTGAGGGAATACAGAAATAATAAGCAGTGCAGGAGCCTTGCAAAATCATTGCCTACAATTTCCATTATACCATTAGCCCTACCCTGTCCAATATCAGCAGAAAAGTTATATTAGTGTTCCATCACCAGGTTCAGATTAATAATCCCGTGACTGAGTCAGCCACAGATAGGATATTAATTTGAAGATGAGGTTAATGGCTTAGATAGATGGCTTTCAAGTATATCAGTGTAATAAATAACACACGGGTACTAAATATAATCAATCAATCAAGTGCTGTCTCCACAATGAAGGTTGGCTCCAACACTGTCTGTCTCTCGCCTTGACAGTACATTCCGTCAGACTGATGTTCGTCCTTCTCTTAATGTTAAACACAAAGGGGACATAATCAACACCAGCGACACTTACCTGGGACATAGAGGAAGGCGCCGAGGCATCACCAGTGTCACGACCCTGCCCCAGTGGAAACCACAACCACTTGATGGAGAGAATGTTACCCCCCGGTTCCCACCTACCAGCGATTGTGTTACAGGTGTTGGTTGGAGGGAAGTGGCGGGAATACATATCGGCTATACCTGGCCTTTGTGCATACAAGAAATTGATGTAAGGGCGGTAAGAGTGTAGGTGGAAACACGAAGTGCAGGTAGGTCAGCCTTTGCTCCTGTCTGCTTTGGACAGCATGGTACTGTATGCGTGTGCGTACGTCTGTCAGTCCATCTGTTTGTCTGTATGTATTTGTGTCTGTGATACAACCAGGGTACATATAACCACCAGCCGATCATTTGCAAAGCGCCACTCTCATCACGGCCCACCGAAGAGATTCTTGATCGTTTACCAGCTCGTCAGCCCCATGCATGTCCACGCCCAAAGTGTTGTCCATGTCCCGTGTCCATCTTCGTACTGGTTGACCCATGCCTCTTCTCCGGGAGCTGTTATCACCTGCTTGCCTGGCTCAGTCGTCTTTTCCGCTTGTCACTTTGAGGTGTTTACTTTTTATTTGGCTCACCCTTCTCCTACTCATTCTCCTCCTCTTCTTTCACTTCCGCTCTTTCTTCGTATTCTTCTTCTTCTTCTTTCTTCTTCTTCTTCTTCTTCTTCTTCTTCTTCTTCTTCTTTTCTTCTTCTTCTTCTTCTTCTTCTTCTTCTTCTTCTTCTTCCTCCTCCTCCTCTTCCTCCTCCTCCTCCCCTTCTTCCTCATCCTCCCCTTATTCCTCCTTCTCCTCCTTCCTCCACCTCCTCTCCCCTGCCCCCCCCCCCCCTGCTTCTTCTTCCTTTTCATATCCGCCGAACCTGTGGATTGTTGGGGTGCCACAATGGATATGTTGGTAGTCAATGACTTTCGTTGCTTTATATTTTCAGCAGAACTTCTAGAAGTGTTATATCTGTAGCCTATGCATGGTTTCTATTGTCCACCGCTTCGCCATTTGCCTTCAACTGTTCTCTGAATAATAATTAACGACATGGAACTGTGGTTAGCTTCATGTTTAAGCCTGGCAGAATTTAGACTTGTCACTTATGGGAAGCCACATTTGTACTGGCCTGGCTACCCACGGTAGGAGTCGCGTTAGCATAGTGGGCAGACACTGGCCTGCCAGCATGGTGGTCAAGAATTCGATTCCGCATCTGGGTGCATTTTAAAATCGACCAGTTCGACACAGCCTAAAATATGAACAAGGAAATGTGTAAAGGGGTTTAAAGGCGAGATAATCGACTTCATTGCACTGGGTTTGATCCCATATGGCTTGGTCTCTTTTCACAGGGCTGCCTGCCGAAAGCGTCGCACAAAGCACGAATTCCGTAGTCCCAGCGACGACCCCCAGGAATCTCCGCGAAAACTCCTCTCTTCTTCTTCTTTCGTTGACTTGAAATTTGTCTATAACTGCGATGTTGTCTCTCCTATGAATGTAACTGTCTTTTTTTTTAAGTTCACTCAGTGGTCCGGATAGTTTATCTTCCACTGTTGTGTCTCTAGGCCAGAAGGTTTGCCTAGATATGTTGTATTTTGAGCAGTCTTGGAGTGTGTGATCTGCTGTCTGCGACGCCAATCCACATGTACATGGCTGATTCATCGATCTTGAATTTTATATAGATATTTACATGTGAATTCCACTCTTGAACCCAACGACGTAAGCCAGAATCGAACCACAACATTCGGAGCGCGTAGCTGGCGGCGTAACCATTCCTCCACGGAGACTCCCTGAGTAATTCTGATTTCTCATCGTCCCTTCCTGCGTGACGTCAAGCTCACATCAGAACCTGATAATCGCAGCTGTAAAGCTAAATTAATGAAACACTGTTATTTGACTCGTGGCTAGCGTGTCCGGAAAAGTACCCACTAGGTTCCTGTCCACATGTCAGTCTCGTGTGGGTCCGCCTCTGTCTTGTCACGTAAGCGTCACGTGAATGTTTGACCACGTGTTCGCTCGTGTACCTGTATGCTAGTTTGTCAATGTGTCCGCACGTACGGTTGCTTGTCGGTTCGATTGAAGGACGCACGTCTCGGGGACTGTTGCGTGCCGACTGCTGCCGTGCGGTCACGGAAGTTTTTGAGATGCCGCGAGAGGGGAGACGTGAAACGGTACGAGGTGAGTGGTTATTGACGCGGGAGACGCTGGGGATAAAGTAACCAGGATAGAGAATTAGCAGACGATAGTCGGAGTGGAAGAAGGACGGACAGATAGGGTGAGGGGGGGGGGGGCGATGAATGAATAACTTAAGAAGTTAAGAAGCTGCATACGACATCATCGAGCGGAAATATAGCACATCTGTATCTTCATCCTCACACATATATGCTACTTCAATACAAACAACACATATAATCATTCAATCACAGTCTTTCCTTTTGTACAATGAAGAATAGAGCTTCTTTGGGTACTTATTTGTTATTCTGAGAGAGAGAGAAGAGAGAGAGAGAAAAGAGAGAGAGAGAGAGAGAGAGAGAGAGAGAGAGAGAGAGAGAGAGAGAGAGGGGAGAACATTCCCAAATTTCCCAAGTAAATACTAGTCAACTATCCATCGCCACCATTTGACCAACTGTACCAAACATACAGATTTACCAACTAGCTAGCTGTACAACTAGTGGACTATAATAACCGCTAAGTGTGCCAATCATGCAGCTATACCAGACATACGAGTGTCGTATCCAGACTGTTGTAATCTCTAGATAATTATGGGAGATGAAATTTTGTACTTTTCCAATGTGGGTCACTTGCCACTGCAAGTAGTAGATGGTACTACCTGCTTTCTGTCAGCGCCAAATAATGTTTGGTGGCGCTTACCGAACCCCCACCCACATTGTGCCAACGTCTTCGGGGGGGAAGAGCGCAATTTGGAGGGTACAACCCTTTATCCTGGTCGAGGAAATGAAACCCACAGACAAAATGTCATGGTGGGGCAGACCAGGCCCTAACCCTTTGGTTGGCAGCGGTCTAGGATCGAAGCTCCGACAGGCGGACAGTTAGGGCATTGCTCTGCTGATCCGACAGCTTCTGCAGCTTGTCTTGTTCCAGATGTATTGGTGAAACCTTTTCCCTATCGAGTGAACTAGGCAGGCCGAGAGAGGTATCAACACATGGTCTCTATAATAACCCAGGCTTTGTGCTATGGAGAAGTATAACTCCATCCCTGGTCTTAACCGGTTTCGGAATCAAAGCGAGAAGTAGCAGTTACGGATTATAGTCTACGGGTTATGGTCTCTATAATTTAACCCAGGCTTTGTGTTTTGGAGAGGTATAACTCCCCCCTGGTTTTAACCGGTTTCGGAATCAAAGCGAGAGGTAGCAGTTACGGTTATAAGTCCTTGTCAATTGGCGTAGACATGGGGCGCCACGGTTTCCTCTGACGGTGGGAGACACCTACAGGTGTCACTGATTAGCTGGGGCCCCGTCTCAAGCTGGGCAGCCTCCGGCCAATTGGGTGCTGATTCGCCACATCCTGCCTTTTTAATGGGTGCTTGGGGCTAGGACAAAATCTGAATCGCAGGCTGAAAACCAGTGGAACAACCGCATCTATAAATGTTGAAGTTCCTGTTCATTGTCTGCAGTCAAGACTGTATCATCCGCATATCTAATGTTATTGATGTATCGTCCCCCAATGTTGATTCTTTCCATATCTTTTATATTTTTGAAAATATTTTTACTGTACAGGGAAAAAATACACATCCCCGTCTCACACCTCTTTTTAAAAGGGATATTTACCGACATCATTATCAATCTGATGGCAGCTTGTGTTTTTCCCCTATATGAATTTTACAAATCTAAAGGTCTGTTTCATCAATTTGTAGATCCCCAAACATCCTTATCATGTCGAGATGTCTCACTTTACGAAAGCCTTTGTGTAGTCAATAAAGCAAAGATATAGGTTTTTTTTTACTTCTATGGAACGTTCAATTACTGTTCTGTGTATAAACACAGCATTTACTGTACCCTTGCCTTCTACAAACCCACATTGCCCAATAAACAAAACATGCTCTTTTGCCCACTGTAAAAAGTCTGCAATCTTTTTCATTCTGTTCCCCTGGTCCATACTTGCCTACTGTGCATCCGTTCTGTTGATACAATAAAAAAATGAAGATCGTAAACTGATTAGAGTCATTAGACGTAGACAGCCAAAATTATTTTGGGCATGTTATGAAAAATAAAGCTAGGAGAACGACAGGGGTGTGTCTTGTCACCCGATCTCTTCCCCCTGTATAGCGAAGTAATAATGAGAGTGATAAAAGGGAAGCCAGGAATACTAATCGGAGGATATATAATCAGAACAATATAACGCTATATGCAGAGAACACAGTATTGGTGGCGGATAATGGCAAACAGACCTATCAACAATTTAGGACATTGTAGTCATCAGAGAGTGCACGAGAAAGGAACTCTCCTTAATATCAAGAAAACGAGTACCAATGTGATATCAAAGAAAATGGGACACCAAAATGTGACATAGAAATAGAAGGGGAATTCTCAACCAAGTGATAATTTAAAATACCTAGGGGCCTTATAACATCAGATGGAAGATGTACAACAGAGATTAAGAGCAGAATAGGGCAGGCAAAAGCCGCATTTCAGAAAATGAAGAGTATCTTATGCAATAAGTCGCTATCAATGAATGTAAGAAAGAGAGTGCTAAAATGCTATATAGAACCAGTTTTGCTGTATGGCAGCGAATCTTGGAATGTAAATGAACAAATTAGGAAGAACTTAGAAGCAACAGAGATGTGGTTTTTAAGACGAATGTTGCGAATTCCTTGGACTGCCAGAGTAACTAACAACGATTGCCTGAAAGAGGCTAATGAAACTAGAACACTATATACAACAATAAGAAAGAGACAAACAGCTTTCTTTGGTCATGTGATGAGAAGAGAGGCATTGGAGAACATCGTGACAACTGGAAAGATCGAGGGGAAGAGAGGCAGAGGCAGACCAAGAGAAATGATGCTGGACGGATTGAGACGGTGGCATGGAGGAATATCATCAGCAGAGTTGATCCAGAACACCAAAGACCGAGATCTGTGGAGAGCCATGAACGCCTACGCCAGCCGGCACGGCACTTGATGATGATGATTATGTTATGAGAAGAAATGACTTGGAGAACTTGGTGACAACTGGCAAGATCGAAGGGAAGAGACCAAGGGGAAGACCGAGAAGTAGATACCTGGATGGGTGGCCACTTAGCATGGTCGAGACAGGAACACAGAGCTGATCTCTCTGGTGATCGAGTGAGATGGCAAAACATGACCGCCCAAGCTTATTGGCATGGCACATGATGGATGGATGGAAAGCCAACGCACCAGGTACTACTAAAAGAAAAAAAAAATAGAAACCTCAAGCCACGGCTTGCAACCTGGAACGTAAGACCTGACGAATATTGACGATGTGAGAAAAACGGCATTGTTTGATGCCGAACTCAATCGTCTTAACATTGATATCGCTGGCCTGCAAGAGACTAGCCTCGCTGAGGAAGGGTCACTCAGGGAAAACAATTACACCTATTTTAGGAAATGCAGAGGGCAGGCATAAAAAAGGCAATATGGTGTCCACTTTGAAGTGAAGAATTCGCTACTGGGAATTATTGAAATTCCAGCTGGAGGTAATGAAAGACTATTATCCTGCTCTTGGCATCCTCTTGTGGTTTTGCCACCATTATCACTGCATATGCACCGACACTTACTTCTTCAAATGATGTGAAGGATGTGTTCTTTGAAGAGAGACTCTGTGATCAAGGCAGTTGCAGAATCCGACGACATTTATATGCTCGGTGATTTCAATGCTCGTGTGGGCAGGGGCTCGAGTTCATGACCAGTGTGCCTTGGAAAATACAACATCGGTCGCATGAATGAAATTGGGCAAAGGACTGCTGGAGCATTGCACCAGACATGAGTTATGTATTACAAACTCCTTTTTTTTTAAAATAAAAGAGATGCATAAGGTCACATGGAAACATCCAAGATCCGGCCATTGGCACCAGCTGGACTTCATTATCACACAGAGACAACATCTGAACCTAAATACAATTGAACTCGAATTTCACACAGTGCTGACTGTGATACTGATAATTTCTTGGCTTTGTTGCAAGGGTTTAGACTGAGACCCAAAGAGAATCTACACAGCTAAACACAAATCTAGCCCCAGTACTTAATATTATTAACACTCACGATCCTGGAAAAGTGCTTTTCGAGTTTTCAACAGCAACTTGAAGACGCTTTCACTGATTACACCTAGAAAAATGTACAAGTAAAGTGAAAAGTGGGGTCAACTTAAGGAAAACTCTTTATAAACACTGCCCCAGGGTTTACGGCACTGTGGATCATAAGATGCAGGACTGGTTTGCGGCAAACAGCCAGAATACTGCAGCCTTGATTGATAAAAAGAAGATAGCTCTCTTAAGAAACAAGAAAGAACAACGCGTAACACTCTCAGTGAGCTGAAGCAAGCTAGGAAGGATGTGCAAAAGGCTGCCAGGCAGTGTGCAAATGACTATTGGATCAAGTTATGTGAGTCCATTCAAAATGCAAGTGATAAGGAATCATCAGAAGCATGTATGAAAGGGATAAAGAAAGCCTGTGGTCCAATGATCAAAAGAAGTAGCACCACTGAAAACCTTGACTGGTAGAAATCATAACTGATTTAAGAAACAAGCAGATGTGATAGATGGTAGAGCCACTATTTTGAGCTTACTCAAGTGATGACCAAGACTAGCCGGATAATGCCCTCAACGCCATAGAGGCATTTGCAAACTCTTGACCACCGTAACACACTTCACACCATAACAGAAGTTAAGTGTGCTATAAAGCCCCAAAATGTGTGGCAATGCCCAGATAAGGATGGATTCCAATATGAGGTAATAGGATTGTGGGCAAGACACACTCACTCTACGGATCCACCAGCTAATAGAGCCTCTATGCTGGCGAGAATGACAAGTCTCACAGATTCAAAGATTCAAGCATCATAACGCTGCTACAAGAAACAAGGCGCGGTCGGAGTGACTGTAAACACTATAGGGGTATCTCACTTCCTGTGTATTGTTGGGAAAAGTATTTGCCAGAATTGTTCTGCGCAGACTTCAAGCCCTAGGAGATCAAGTCTACCCCGAATCACAGTGTGGCTTTCGACAGAACCGGTCTACCATTGATATGATATTCTCATTGCGACAAATGCAAGAAAAATGCCGTGAACAGAATCAACACTTTTTTATTGCCTTCATCGACCTCACAAAGACATTTGATTTAGTCAATCGTGAGGGTCTGTTCAAGGCACTAAAGAAGATTGGCTGCCCACCAACTCTTCTGTCCATTGTGGAATCGTTCCACACAGGCATGAAAGGTATACATTATAGCAGTGAAACCTGGACAACCTACTCACACCAAGAGAAACGTTTAACAGCTATCATATGCGGTGTTTCCGGAGAATACTTGGTATTAAGTGGCAAGACAAAATAACAAATACTGAAGTATTGGACATATCAGGTTGTGTGACGGTTTGTTTCATGCTCAGTCTTCGTAGACTTAGATGGTTAGGACACGTTAGGAGGATGGATGATGGTAGAATACCAAAGTACATCATTTTGGTGAATTACAGATGGGTAAGAAATCTCAGGGTCGGCCTCTACTACGATATAAAGTTGTGTGTAAGCGGGACATGATTGATACAGGCATTGATAATGCACATTGGGAGCAAGTCGCCGCTGAACGTATTGCATGGAGGGCACATATCAGAAATGGAATGAAGACAAAGGAGACAGTTATTGCAGATAAGTCACACACCGACCGTATGAGATGGTGCATGATGGTGGAAATGACCATGTGTTCACATTCATCCACTGTGGACGTACGTTTACAGTGCAAATTGGCCTAATCAGTCACATTCGCTACCGCCAAAAGGGTTGTAGTTATTATGCCTTTTTGACGTACAATGTAACAAATATCGTCTGTAAAGACAGCAAGGTGCCAAGGACTTGCCACTGCAACACATTTTCCCACCGGGCTACGAGATTCTATATTCCGACAGCAGAACATTCTTTTAGCTGATCCTTTGAGCTATTGGAGAACTACCTGGCACACTTTATCATCCGTGTCAACCGTGTGGCCTCCGAGATGCTGTCTCAGTAGGCCAGAAAGCTGAACATAATTCGGAGCCAAATCAGAACTGTAAGCGAGCGTGGAAGTACCTCCCAATGCAACTGGTTAATAATTGCCATACTTATAGCGGCTGTATGGGGTTTCGCGTTGTCGTGTTGAAGGATGACACCTTTACTGGACAGTCCTGTAAGTTTTTGGTGAATGCCCTTCCGAACTATTTGAAAATTAAAATAATCCCTGATGATAATGTTCACTGAACTTGTCCTTATGCCATTAGCCTTCGTGACTTCGCATACAATAACTCGCCTATCTTCAAAAACAACCTTTTCATACTGTGTATGCCTTCACTCGTAATGACACTTTTGGTCGAACTTCGCGGAGCTCTTCGTCGATGGATTCATGACATTCGCGAAAGCGCTTACACCATTTCAACATTGATAAACATTTTACAGTCTGTTCTACTGTCACGCATGACGGTCGACGATGAACTTAAGCGGGGTTTTTAACATTCTTTCACCAAACTGTTCATCACAGCTGTTCCTGCATTGGAGGAAACTGGCCCGACACCATTTTGAAAAAAAAACAAAGGGTGGGATATGTCGTGTCCTCCTTTAAAGTGTCGTCCCTGGAGTGAGGAGATCCGACACCCACATTATAATATTATTTTTTTTCCCCTCAATATTCTGGAGAATCCACCAGCTTCCGTCCAACACACTCCTCAGCCTATGGACACCTTTTCCTATCACTCTCACACTGTCGTACTATGCCCCCCTTTTCATACTTCCCCAACGCAACATACTCAACAACTCGTGCTTCTAGAAATTAATAAAGATTAATTTATTAAAATAAAAGTGTAACGTGTATGAGACGTGTATGCGAAGAAAATGTGTGACGTGTTCTATAAAGTGTGTAGACTCTGTCTCTCAGACATCAACTCAGTCAGCTGATCACAGCAAAGATAGACCACAGCACGTTACGTCAGAACAAGTACGTCTCACCCCTTGCCGGAAAACCCTCTTGCCGGATAATGCTTTGCCTCTGTAGACCTCTGGTAATCCAATTTCATGAACATCCGAAATAGACACCGGTGGTATTAAGAGTTAATCCGGGGCCAGTTGCACTCTACACAATGTCCGTTCCTAATGTTCCTAAGCAAACTGCACAAGTCTTTTGCAGTGTGTACGCAGTTAGTTAGTTAGTTAGTTACAGATCATCCTCGTTGCACATCGAACCATTCATCCATAAGTGCTAATTACTAATGTTTAATGTTTCTGTACTAACACTAGGTACTCTTTGCCGGGTT